>JAZHYW010000249.1:0-102196 GCA_037355805.1 Ixodes ricinus
GCGTGTAGTTCCAGTCGGGTATAATATGTCATCTATTTTCGGTGCCGTCATGCCAAATTTGGATAGTTCTTGGAGGAATTCATGTCGCTGTATTTCATAAATGTCGCAACGCAGGACAACGTGTTCAATAGTTTCCTCTTCGTCACATGAGGTACAAATAGGGCTGTCCATGATGCCGATTTTATGTAGAAAATATTTGGTAAACGCGCTATTCGTTCGTAGTCGCATTAGGAGGGTGTTATTAGCGCGGGAAAATCCTTTGGTAACGCAGGGCTGATGTGTCGTTTGACTTGACGGAGCAAGATTTTCGATGTGGGCTTTGACAAGACAAAGCGAGTCCTTGAAATTTGTTGGGCTTTTAATGCTGGGGGTTTGGTTGTGTGCTTCCCCAGCCAGCTGGTCAGCTTCAGTATTTCCAGGAATTCCAACGTGTGATGGTACCCATTGGAACTGTACGGTGAGGCTTCTCTCCGAGAGAACTTCGAGGAGTTTGATGATTGTGGCAACTTGTTCGTCACGGGATCCAGGTGTCGCAAGCCTACGGAGTGCTGTACGAGAGTCTGTTATAAGAACAGCCTGTTGTTTATACCACGCAACGTTACTTGTGACGATTGTAGATAGAGCCTTTTTCATGGCTTCCATTTCAGCTGTTGTTGATGAAACTAGTTTGTCAAATCTGCCACTCCATCTAATGTTCATTGCAGGAATGACAAAAGCAGCTGTTGCGCTCTGTCGGCCTCGATGTACAGAGCCGTCGGTGTATATTCGAAGTGCTTCGGGGTATAGCAGTGCGATAGCCTCTTCAGCGACTCTTCGAAGGACGATGTCGGGGGTGTCTTTCTTTCTGCGAATCCCTGGTAAATGCTCCTGGTACAGGAACGTGTGCTGGCGCCAGGGGGATAGTCTACATAGGCAGGCGGTGTTGTGCTACGTAATAGTGGGTCCAAGAAATATACTGTCCTCAAAAGACGGTTGAACCTTGACTCTGTTCTTTCTGCTAGGCGTCTTATAAGGTCAGTTCCAGGTATTGATTTATGCAGTCGTATGAGCTGTTGCATGAGATTTCTTGTAATGCGGAGTGGTAGTGGTAGTGTGTCACTCTCACAGTACACCTTTTCGTTTGATGTCGCTCGAGGGACGCCAAGCGCCTTACGAATGCCTTGGCGTTGAATACGTTCAAGACGAAGCATTTGAGTGTTTGAAGGTTTGGCGTATGGGAGGGCGTACAGCATGCGTCCCATCACAGTGCTGTCGTGCAGTCGAAGCATTGAGGAGGGGAATTCCCCACGATTGACCTCCTAGTCGACAGACTGCGTTGGTAAATTTGGTTGATGCGGTTGCTATGGCGTCCGCCTGGGGTTTTCCCTGAAGTCTTGTATCAAGGGTTGCTCCAAGGAAGCGGTATGTTGTGACTCGCCGAATCGTCGTAGCTCCCAGGTATAAGTCAATGTTAGGACATGACCTCCTTTGAATATGTGGGAAGAACATGTAAGCTGTCTTGCTTACCGAAATTTCAAGTCCGACCGTAGCCAGGTACAGTTGAACAGAGGTTATTGCTGGTTGCAATGATCGGCGGAGGATGTCGCGTCTCAAGTGGCTGGCCCATAGGCATACGTCATCCGCGTAGATAGAACAGTTGACTCTTATCGGTCCACGTGGAATCTCTTGTGGCAGGCCAGCCATGGCGAGGTTGAAGAGTATTGGACTGAGGATGCTACCTTGGGGAAGGCCTCTAGTTTTCCCATGTATGCTGCTCAACGTAGTTCCCAGTCGAACCTGAAACTGCCGACCGGATAAGAAATTTGCCAGAAATGTCTGAATACGGCCGGTGATGCCCATAAAAGTAAGCCGCCTAAGAATGCTCCCAACATTTACGGTGTCGAAAGCTTTCTCAACGTCAAAAAAGATTGCAAGCGTAGTTTGTCGCCGAGCCCTTGCATCCTCTATGCTGCTGATTAAGTCAAGGATACTATCTGTTGCACAAAGGCCCTGGCGGAACCCTGTCATCTCATTCGGTAACAGTTGATGTTTCTCGAGGAACCATGTCATCCTGTTCTGAATCATACGTTCCATTAATTTCGCAACACATGATGTTAGGGCCACGGGTCTGTAAGAGCACGGATCGTACGATGGCTTCCCGGGCTTTAGAATTGGGATGATAATTGACATTTTCCACTCTTCCGGAATGTTTCCAGTCATCCAGATAGAGTTAAACAATTTTAACAGTCCAGTGAACCCTTCTATGGGTAAGTTCTGAAGTGCTTGGTAAGATATGCCATCCCGCCCTGTAGCACTTCGCCGACGACATTGACGTAAGGCAGTTGTGAACTCTGAGGAAGTAAAGGCGTCGTCAAGTAGATGGCTGGAAATATTAGAAAAGTATTTCTATACTTAGAAGAAAATTTAAAAATATAGAAAAATTTAAAAAAAGCAGCCAAATTAAAAAAAAAAATAGTTTGAGGTATCATATTTCCTTCTCGGACAGTGGAATAGATGGTGTGCTAATGCACCTGTCTCCTTTTTCTAATATAGTTTTGGCTCTCAAAAATTTCTCTGGCTTTTCTTGCTCCGAAAGCGTTTGAGTACCTACGTGTGATTAAATAGAGGAGTGCATTTGCGGTCTCTGACATGTGCGGCCAAGTGTCCTGACGGCGACGCATGTAGGGAAGCATTATGCCTCTCGTAGGCCGCACATTTTACGCAGCGCCCAGATGGACCGACGTACAGTATCCCACATGTGCACGGAATTTCGTAAACAATGTTGACGTTGCAGTTGATATATCTATGTACGTGCTGGACTGAGCAGTGTTCTTATCTTTCATTCTGGGAGTTCATGGAGGCCCGTAAAATGGGGGCCCTCGAGTGCGCGCGTCAAGTAAACATGATAATGTGATGAGTATATACATGCAATGATGAGCACTTCTCCATGAAAACTATGAAAAGCTCCCGGCTTTTCATGCGCTGCGAAATCTTGATTGGTAGGCACGTAGACATTTTCGCACCTCTCACATGCCATGGTGCAATAGCATGCCTTGCGGTGATATACTGACCGGAGCACCTGCACCGGTTTGGAATCGATCACTTTGGCAGCAGAAGATGTTTAGAGGTAAACACAAATGTGAAGAAGAGCTAGAAACAAAAACCTCCGCGACTCACGCTCGCAAATGTCTGACTAAATAAAAATCAGCCAGAACCCATCCTTTGGGAATGATTATCTACGTTAATGCGAATAGCATCAAACGGTGCGGAGTTATGCGCGTTCGTCAGGTGGCCGGCACACTCTAGATACGCCAGCCCACTCTTGAGGCGATTCTAAATTTGTTGACACTTTCACAGCCCTGCGCACGATCTCCGCAACCCAGCACGTGCGTTTGTGTCACTTAGGAAGGCGAGCAAAGCACGCGCCATACACACAAACACTCAAAATGGTACCGACCAGACTTTCTGGCGTCTCAGCTAGTCTCAACCAACGGTACTCTAAACGAAGCTGTTTATAGTCTTTACCATAGGACACGCGCTTTACAGCGCTGTCACAGCGTACCAGTGCGCGCGCGTTCCATGCGCGAGGGCTCATGCCGCTCTCGTGAGGCTGAGCATCGGCCGCTTCACATCACCCTCTCCCGAGCGCGGGAGAGGGTGAGCGCTTAGCGGCCGCGTGCGGCCTCCCGAGCTAGCGGGAATGAAGCCCTCGGCCCGTGCATGGGGCGCGCGTCACTCGGCAAGCTGTGAGCAGCGCTGTAAAGCGCGTCCTGCGTGAGTAAAGTATATAAAAAAATTGGGTTGTGTGTACGTTTGTACAGCCCAGAACTTGGTCTGCCTCCAAGCGGCGACGAGTCTCGCAGCTGTAGATGAGCAATTTAGCCAGTGCAGCAGTACAAACCGCCAGCCTCGGGGTGCTTAACGTGTAACTTACGCCACGCAGCGGGTGATACACGACCGCACGCCGGTACGATGCCTCATCCAGATCCGAAACGGGCAGGGGCAGGAATTGAACCCAACATCCTGGGTTCTGCGGCGCAAGCTTTCGCTCCACGTGCTCCCGAGCTGGTGTGCGCTAGACCGTAAAGATATAAACAACCGCTTAGAGTGCGTTGAATGACTGCCTTCATAGCTCTGTGGTTAGCGCGTCTGCCTGCCGGATCGCAGCTGGCCAACGGCTCGAATCCCAGCCGGCGCCGGTCTTTTTATTTATTTATCGACCCGCGGCGTAAGGAGGTTAGATAGCCAGATAGATAGATAGATAGATACATAGACGTAAAGTGCGCCAAGTATCCAAAGCACGCTATTCGCATTAATATCTCGCATTAAAAGAGGATCCTCTGGCAACATGTGAAGCTCTCTAACATTGCAGCTGCCACTGGCGCTGCATCGTCTTGTGCGCACCGGACATTTTCCGCGATTGTCCTTGCGCGTAGCATGGGACGACGTCTATTTTTATGTATTTTCGCCCATACCCTTAGCGGATGCTCATTCCTGTGACAGCGGACCATCCGAAACTGGACCGCGTCGATCGTGCGTCTACTGCGCGCTGGCATAAGCCGAGTGCAGGGCTCCAGGCAGGTTTTCTTTTTCAGTGTTCGCGCGTATGGCGTAACGCGGATTTGCTCGTTTTCTAGAGTGGCGAACATGGGCGTGCAGGGCTGAGGAGATCGCACGCTGGTCTCATAACTTGCAAATAGTGGAACGTTGTATAGTTTTGTCTTCATCAGTACCTCAGATAAAATGCACAGCCTCTAACATGCCCAAAAATCTAATTAAAAAAGAAACACGGAAGAGTCAGCAATCTTTTCTTACAGTCTCTCACCATTACTTTCGCGCAACGCTGGATATTCTGTTTGTTTTTCAAGACTGAGGATATGTTAGAGTGCTACGGTCACGTACTTCGCACAGTTTATTAGGTTACTTTTTGCCTTTCGTTTAGCTGCAACGCCACAACGGCTACGTGGGGTCATGTGCCCTGCCACAGCATTTTGGGCTTATATTTGCCCTCAGTCGCTTTAATTATATCAGTTTACCCTGTAATCTCTTTCTCGTTTGTTTCAGCAGCTAACCACATTTCGTTCCATCTCCTCTGCACATCCAGAGCTCCGCAAATATGGGGTGAGTTGCAGCAGCGTGATGCGCTGCAAAGGACGCCGTCGTAATATCTTTGAACCGACGCCCCGGAATTCGTGCAACGCGAGCCCCGTGGTCCGGGCAGTGGAATATAGAAGAGGAGCGTGGCAAGACGACGGCCAGTGTTGGTTGGCAGAGCGGCGTTCGGAGAACCGGTGGTCACGGCGGTAAAGCAAGACCTCGGTGACCAGAAGGATTCGGGCGCGGAGGTGAACCTGTCGGGCGTCCAGACCCGAGGTCCTCCCCAGACCTCCACCAAGTCCTCCTGCCGTTGCCCGACAGCCATCTCCGACCGCGGCGGCGGCTAACCCTACGGTCACCACGTCGGGCCTTCAAGAAGACGCTGGTCCTGGAACGCTGAAGCCGAAGCATTTTTCCAGAGGTAACTATGCCCACGACACTCCACTGACCCAGGACTTCCACGCCGCGCTGCCGCATCGCCAAGAACCGGTGAAATCTTTTATGAACTGCGCTTCGGGTGTTTTTTCTAACGGTGTATTGGAACGATAGTGACACCGCAAGCGATAATTTTGTATTAAGGAACAATTTAGCAATTAGCGCGGTACAACGTATCTCCTCTAGATAATTTCCTGTCATATCTGTATTATTGTTCTTTTGTTTTTTTTAATGGAGCGATTTTTTGTCTTTCCTGGTAAAATGGCTTCGTCTTTTTCTCTGGTATTAATTGCCAGTGTGTAATTTAATCATTAATCATAACGAAGTTTATGCTCCGTCACTAAGAACCACAACAAGCAGGTTTTAAAGCAGCATTCATATTTTTCGGAAAAAAATTCTTCTGACTTTACGTTACTTAAGACTGGGGTTTTAAAGTGAAATGATTCCTCATTTATCATTAATTAACTAGAAATATCATTCTTTTATCAGAGAGTTTATCTAATCTCGTACGTGATAACCAGGTAATATTAGAAGCTTGCTTACACTTACAGACCTGAACCGATTTGTATTTTTTTTATAACGGGGTGTTTCTTTAAAATTGAAGATTACAAAAAGGCTGTGAGACTTGATGAGTGCCGTTTTCAGCATCTATATATTAGGGTATATATTAGGCTTGGGGGACATTCTCTGAAATAATGGTCATGCTAAGTAGGCTAAATCAATACTCTTTAATTAGTTTTCGGGGTTATGTTGCTGTCACAGTATTGATGAAAAAAAGTATTGGAGGCAAGTCCATTGAAAAAGAAAAGTGCAAAGCAGCAAGTTTTTTTAGATTATAAATAATATGACATTATTTATTTTAACTCGAATGAAAACTTCCTGCGAAAAATCACGGCTTATGCACTGGTCACAATGTTGCTTAGAAGAATGACGTAGACGTTTCACTCTATCACCGTCACTACCTCTGAAGCGTGCGCTTGGCCGTTAAGCAGGTGATAGGGGTGACGATGAAACTGGAAAAGACTACGTCACAGTTCGTAGCGTTATCGTGGGAAGGGCTCTGCCGCGCGTTTTTTTCCGCGATTAAAAAACGGAATAAAAACGTAGAATGTATCAATCAATATCTAAATATTCTGTTTAATTACTCATTGTATTTTAATTGGCCTAGCCTCGAATTGAATTTACCGTCAATACCGAATTACAAGAAAACCTATAATTACAAATATTAAGGAAAAATATTATCATTTAATTATTCAGTCAAGTGTACATGCCATTTATACCCTCGTCTAATCTTCCCGAGCATGATAAATACATGGTCAAGGGGTACTACTATGGCGTTCACCCTGTTGCTTAGATATCTGCTCGGAATAAATCCAAACACAGCGTATAATTCAATATAATATCCCAAAATATCTACTGCTCCTCCATTTCTCGCCTACTTATCCGGACAAAGATAACAATCATAAAATATCATTTAAAAAATCAAAATGCTCGACTTCAACTGCTTGCGCCTGATTAGATTGTTCTGCCTTTCGCATATTTGACCAGTGGGGCATCTCCTATCACTAAATATATCAGAGATTATGTCATTTATTTTGCAAAACGCTAATGCACGAATATTCAATCGCTGCGAAATTTTATGTCCTATATAGGTCGTACCCCGTGGAGCAAATAGGCTGTGAAAGAGCGGCGAATTTCTGAAACCAGTATTCACTCGAACATGCGCGCAATGTTGGAGCAGCGGCTGTTGACGCCGTCCTCAAAGTGATTGGGTTGTCTGTCGAAGGTTGGCGGTAGTTCGCCGCATGTGTTCCCTGGGGTAGAGCCAACCCCACTTCGAATAATCAAAGCTTGTTCACTGAATGTTCCCCTTCAATACAGAGCGCAAGAGCGAAGACGCAGATTGCATACGAGTATTGCGCCATCTTTCGGCTGGACGTCCTGTCCGATCAGAGCGTCGGAGGGCGCACGGCATTAAGCTCGGGTCCAATGGACCTCTCTCGAAAGAAGCACGAGCCCTGAAGCTGCGCGCGTGAGGCATTATGGGAACAGTGAGTGAAGCTGCCCTGTCGTCTGCTGCTACCGCCGCTGCACCTGGCTGAATCGCGCTGCCTACATTCGCGACGGGTCCCTTTTACGGCTGACGGCCACATTTGCAGTGACCTGGGCGCTGCTGAATTGCCTACAATAGGTGAAAATCCCTCGATCGCAACACGTCTCTCCACTGCCCTCCTTCCCCCCCCCCCCTTTATTTTATGAACCGTTGTTTAGGGTGAGAATTTAGGTGTGTCATATAATTAAAGAATAAAAATAAAAATAATAATAAGAAATACCAACGGCCTAAATGAAATACAACCGTCGTTTGTTTTTATGTTATATATGTATATATGTAAAGATTTAAAATAAAAGAAAACCGTCTTACGGACAGCAAGGTACAGTGTCAACGCGCGGACCATAAGCGGCCGTAAGGTAAGTTGTCGTAAGTGTTCGTATCGTAACTTAACGTAAGAAATGGCACAGTGTAAACGGGCCTCATACAGTGGTAATCGGCCATTAGGCCCGAGTGTCACAGGAGCGACGAGCAGAAACGACTGAGAAGTGCAGCAACCACGCGATGGTACCTTTGGCAGGCCTGCAGGATCTCGGTGCTCGTGAAGTCAGCTCGAGTGGCAGGAAGCCTGTGAATGTTATGATCACATGCATGCTGACGGTGTTTGAGACTCGATGTTGTGAATGGTTTCTTCTTGTCGCTCTAGTGATAGGAGGCCAAGCGTGGCTAAATTGGGTCTCGGGCACAACCAAACATTGATAAATGACTGACATTTGTGGTGTCCAGGTATTGGGGCCGATTCTGGCACTCACTCCTTTTTTTATAAACTGAAGAACCATGCACTGTTGATTGATCAGTATGCCAGTTCGCTGTTCTTTAGTAAAGACATCTACCACGCAGCTTTTGCTTGTAGGTGAACAACATGTAAAGGCTAGAGACTTGCCGGTTTCAATAGAATAACGGTGATAAAGGTCCATCGGCGTCCAGACATAGAGAATTTGCTAAAAGTAGAAAGCGCGGTTTCCTAAATATTTCATTTTTCAACATGAACTGTTTTGTTTGAAATCCTTCTCTTGTTGATTAAAACGTGGTCATCCAAAGCATACTCGCCGTTATTTTAAAATAAATTAACGCCAAACATGTCAGCCGATTTTCCTTGCAAATAAACACCGGAAAATTTACAGCGTACCAATTAGAAACGGCACGAATCTGAAATGCTGTGTTTCGTGAAAAAATTTAGGCTTATGCATATACTTTTTTCGGATATTTTCATCACCTCTGGAGTCCTTAAAATGCAATCCAAAAAATAAAAAGCGAGTGGCAGGAAACTTAACGTATTGCGAACTTTTAAAGTCACACTGTTTTTGTTTTTCGTTCTCCATCTTGAAGATATGAACAGCGGAATTAATATCACAGTTATGCTTACTATCTAAACTGAATATATCTTATTGTATTTACCGTTCTCTAAGTCGCTTCCTTTATAGACCATTGCAAGCATGGCGTCTCACTGGTTCCCCGTCCATGCAATTGTGTGCAGCGTGCGCGTCGTAGCTTTGACAAGCTTGCAAATGCGGGCACTTACCCGAACGAGCAAACACATTGCGGCGACCTGATGCCCTGCTTGCAATCGACTATAAAGGTCCGTTTTTACAAAAGAAGTATGTAGGTTATTCAAAACTTCGTGTGAATTGCACTTTTTTAATTGTATCGTATGCGGGGCGAAACTTTGAGGAAAAGCCCACAGACGCGTATTTTAATCGCGATATAGGCGGAAGCTGGATCCACTTTCAGTATTCTGTAATATTAATCAAACAAATAGTATGACCAACTCGATAAATTTTCGCGTTTAAGGTTGCTAATTACGAAGAAACTTTGAGAACCTTAGATACCTTTTTTATTTACCAGTGTGATCTTGCATTTACTCACCCCTGTAGCGTGCAGGCGACAGCAAAAGAACCTGTGCAGTCCAAAGCAGATATCTACATTGTTGTCCACCTGTTATACTTAGTTCTAAAAGTGCTTGTCTTCCGAGCATATGCCAAATGCGTTTTACGCTAACCGAAAGGATCATACTGTTTATGATGATAAACGAAGATTAGTTCTACATATACATTTATCTAATTTAACTCTTAAGTCCAAAAATTTGGAACTAAAAATGTAAGGCACTTCTTTTAAACCAATGTTGCGTACGTATAACGACAACTTGTTCAAGTGTACAGACTTAGAACATATTGAGTCGCAAGATCATGTGGCGGGCTTGTTGGTTATACATCACACAATTAAAAGGTAGCGGTAAAAAAGAGGACAATTGGAAGATACATACACGGACAAGCGCTGATTGACAACTGACATTTAGTGAGAATTCAAAGGAAGATACTGCGGAAGTGCAAGGACATTTCTTGTCTTTCTAGTTATTTGTTCTTTTTGTGTGTTTATATTATTGAAAATTTTCAATTTTTTACCCGATGGTTTCTTTTATTTATTAATTTTGAAGTTTTTTATTTATTTATTTTGAAGTTATGATTGAATTATTTATTAATTATTTATTAATTTTGAAGTTTTGAAGGAATTTTAAAAACTTCTGAAAAGCGCTTCTGGTCGATGCCATTTTCAGCGTTCGTGCGTATGGCGCGTAACTAATTCGCCTTCCAAAGCGTCTAACATGTGCGTGCTGGGCCGGGACCTAACACATATGGACTGTGATTCTCGTAGACAATGAAATGTATAAAATGGAGTGAACTGCATCAGTGTAGATCAGATGGCAGGTTACGGGTCATGAAGATCGTGTTAAATGACAATTAAATGAACTCTGCAACCACCAAGTCAAAAAAGGGGTGCAATGCAGGGCTGGACAGAGATATTCCAAAAAAGTATTCGGGAATACAAATTCTGAGATACGTGTGTTTTAAGGCCAAAATACAGATACTGAGATACATTTATCTTTTATGCAACGGGGCATCCCTGAGATACTTCCGCATTATAGGCGGAAAACATTTCCAGAACGCAGATACAGATACTTATAGAAATACATTTGTTCCTGAACGGTGCTACGTGGAGAGGGTGCAGTTCGTGGCGAATACGAAAAGTAATTTATGCTTGTGCTCCTCTTTTTGTGCCATTTTATGCACTACCCATTACCTAGAGCTCTTTATCTATCATTATTTCTGCTAAGAAAAACTTGTCAACCCCGTTTAACCACATAGTTACAGCACGGTAAAGATTATAAGCCATCCTTGACAAAAGGCGTCTGCCCGAAATGAACTCTGTTTTGCCCTGAGGGCGCATCTCAAACTGTCACATTATAAGCTTCTGAGTCACCCATATTGTAGGAAAGTTAGACAACAGGGCCGTACTTTTTCTCCACTCAACTCCTTACAGTGTTCCTCTAATCTGAATTGGAAAGAGTAGAGGGCTTTGTGAGAGGAGCTGATTTTGTTATACTTGCAAGCAACCTTCTTCAAACCGCCATTCGTTTCGTTGATGATTGAGATGAATTATCTTACAGGGGAGGTTCATATTATAAATTTCGAAGCAAGCTGCACAAACCAGATGTTTGTTATTCTTTAAATTTATCTTACGAAGGGCACCAACTGTAGCGAGATGCCTTAGTCGAGCAAAGCATCGCAATACAAGCCATACGTTTTAAATGTATTTCACTACTAAGACACGAACTCATTTTGCAAATGTATCTCGATGCAGAGATACAGATTATCAAAAGTATCTCTAAGATACTATCGCGATACATTTGCATCGCGATACTGCCCAGCACTGGTGCAATGAATTGCGAATAAAATACACAAGAACACTGTTCATCTTCAAATAAAGAATATTTGCTTGAAGTTACAATAGTGCGTAATGTACAAAAGGACATCATAAAACTTTTAATTCAATATATTTTAACAAAAAATATTAAAAAAATGTGTACCCGTATTTTTTTTTCTTTGGAGTAGAATGCAACGCGTTCAAACAACCACCCACAAGAGCACATGGGAAGGGGGTAATTTTTTTAAATTAGGTTTCGGTTTAGCACAGTTTCTATCAGGTGTAAATTTGCATGCCTCCCTCAACGACATTAAAATTTCCGTGGTTTAAAAACCTTGCAGCCCTATATAAAATTTCTTCGCAATAGAATAAATCAAAGACATTTTCATCACTTCTGTAGAGAATACCACCATTTGACAAACCAGGCAAAGGCTATATCGTATATTAAAAGAGCTCAACACCTGCTCCTTAACCCTCTGCAATGGCAGACAGGAATAGCAATATGTGACCTAGGGCCCTGCATATCCGCAGATTATCCGTGGGTATCCGCGGATATCCGCAGTGAACGGGCGGATGCAAATAAATATTGGAAATTTTTTTGCGGATTCCGTATTGGATGCGGATGTCAGCGGTTGCGGATGCGGATATCCGCGGATCCGGATCTAAATTTTTGCCCGGTGGCATTCACTTAGTCGACTGACGTTTCATCTACAGATCGTTTCGTCGACATGCGACGTTTGATCGAAAGGCTTCTAGTATTCGTTTAATCGAAAAACCTTAAACGATTCGTCGCACACAACCCTGCTATTTTCGTAACAAACTTTTTGCGTCTCGCCTGGATTAGAGGGGGAGGGGGTATGGTTTACTTAAGCTCGCCTTAGTGAATCGCGAGCTAGCTTTTAGCGGCTTAGTAAAGAAATGCGTTGCCAACAAAACGTCGCAGGGGCTTGTGCCCACAAAACGTACAGCGTCGACGAACCGTGTGTCCATAAAATTAATGTCCATGAAAAGTTGCCCACGAAACGTATTTCCACAAAATGTGTTTCAAAGAAACAATAGGGATCCTAAGAAAGATATGATTCTCACTGAATATCGCTTCAGTTAGGGTGTTCCCAGACAGCGTACGACGTTGGGCCAATGTTACCATCGTACTGCCAATATTGGTGTTACACTGGCATACACTGTCCAAAATTGGCCTGTCTTGGCCAATGGTTTACCAACGTTGGCAATCGATTGGCTTAGGCTGGCCAAACAATGGCCTATCTCAGCCAATGGCTTACCAACGGTGGCAATCGATCGACTTAGGCTGGCCAGCATTGGCCAATATCTGCCGATGGCTTACCAACGTTGGCAATGGGTTTGCTTAGGATGGCCGACATTGACATTTCTTAGCCAATTGGTTACCAACATCGGTAATATATTGGCTTAGGCTGGCCAACACTGGTCTGCGTTGGCCGATGATTTGCCAACATTGGTAATCAAATGGTTTAGGCTGGCCATATTAGCCTGTCTTAGCCAGTAGGTTAGCAACATTGGTAATCGATTGGCCTCGGCTGGCCAACATTGGCCTGTCTTAGCGAATGGGCTACCAACATTGGTTATCGATTGACTTAGGCTGGCCAACATTGGCCTATCTTAGCCAGTGGCTTACCAATGTTGGTGACTGATTGGCTTAGGCTGGCCAAGAGTGGCCTGTTCTAGCCAATCGCTTACAAAGTTGTAATTAATTGGCTTAGCTTCCTGAATGTGCTTATCGCGCACGCTGAGAACAGAGCGTAGCTGTGGCTCCGGAGGGGCACGATTCTTCTATTTTTCCACGCACAGCAAGTTAGCAACTAAATTAGAACGCTGTATGCTTTGCGAGCTGCATGCATTGCGAGCTGTAGCAATTTTGCAGGTGCACGAAGAAAAACGCCGTATTCGGTGACAGGTTAAAAGTAAACGCTGGGGAGGAGGTCGCCTCCTCCTGATCCTTCGCTCTGCAAAAGTGGAAAAAGATAGGAAGAACTTATAGCACCTGTCACCGACTATAACTAACGCGCGTCATCCCAAAATTGATAGTTATGCTCAATAAATTACACGAAATAAAAAATGCATGCTTTCTTCGATGTGTGTGTATGTTTATGAGGCAAAAAGCATAGTGCCTATTCTCTTATGCCCATTTAGCGACTCAGCCAGGAAACGTTTCCAAGGGGGGGGGGGGAGGCAGGGTTCGACCCTGAAAGCTCCACCCGCCTCCGCAGTACCTACAACATTGGTGTATTGTCTGCTGCGTGTGATCTTCTAACTCTCAAAACAACCCGCTTTGCTGAGCCTCAAAACACGGCCCTGAATTCACCCCGAACCGGGCAAAATTCAATATAAATAAAAAGCACTAATATTTTTTTAGAATAAAATAAAAACTTAAAACAAATATCCCGCAATTGATTAAGTAATCACATGTCTTCCAGAATAAAAAGTCACATTGAATTAAGATCTCGAACACCCTATGTTTGAGGTAGTATATGACATATGTTGATGCGCATTTCAATCTGCAAACAAAGGTTATCACATGACATAACAGGAGAAGAAGCTGGGGCATTATGTCTGCTTGCCCAAAAATGACTTCACAGTGCGTACAATATACGACAACTGCAGTAATGACCACGGCAGTGACAATGGCCGCAGAAATATAAACTGTAACAGAGCCAATGGTTACCAACGCTGGCTATCGATTAGTTTAAGCTGGCCATTATTTGCCTGTCTTAGCAAATGGCCTACAAACATTGGTAATTGATTGGCTTAGTCTGGCCAATCGTGGCCTGTCTTAGCCAATGGTTTACCTTCGTTGGTAATCGACTGGCTTAGGCTGATCAACGTTGGCTTGTCTTAGCCAATGGATTATCAACATTCAAAATGTGTTGGCGCTAGGTATCAGGGCGCCTCGTTTTCAGGAATCGAGCTTTAAAAATGAATGAAGTACTCTAAGGAATGACAATCACTCTTGTAAGAAGGCGTCTTCATAAAAAGGCTGCTAGGAAGACGCTGTAATTAAAAAAGTTATTCATGAATTAAAACTAATGGCAAACCTTATTAAATACTTATTTGAGGGGAAAGGTGTCAATTGGAAAGTTGTATTTTGAATAAATTTTTGATGAAGGAAGTTTACAACATGGTACACCCCAGGCAGCACACTTGCTTAGAGTAGCTATGGCGCCAAGATTGGGCATTGGGCGTAGTACACTGGACCGGGACTGCCCAGGGGATTTGGTGAACTGCCAGCATGGCATATCACTGTATTTCCCGGGCACCGGAATTACACGGAACTGTCAGTGAAGGAATTTTCTTGGCGCCGCTTGTCTCTTTTTGGTCCGAGCCGACCAGGGTAGACAAACTGGCGGCCACCAACATTTAGGAAGTTTGTGGCGCTTCACTGTATTCTCTGGCCCAGGATTCCACGGAACTGCAATGGAGTGGTTTTGGGTGTGTTTTATTGGCAATGCAGTGGAAAGGAGGAGATCCCGCGCACAGCTTTATTCAGTGCTCGAAATGGGAGATGGTGCGCGGGCCTGTACATTCCTCGGCATTGCCAAGAAAAGTTGTCGCCGAGTAGCCTTCGGGCTGCTGTTCTGTTCACTCGGTATTGACAACAGAGTAGACGCCACGCCTATTTTAGGCCAAGCATGTCTCCGGTTACGGTCACGTGGCTATAGTTTCCAAGCGGGTCACAAGGCGGAGCGAGCCACCTCCCTGAAGAACACTGCTTGGTAGACCACTCACATAGCATCCACTGCACTATCAACTTTGGGACGAACTCACAAAAGTATCGAGTGACAAATCCTCCCGCTGTGTCATTGTTCGGATGACCCTCGAAGATAAGCCTTATGTGGGTGCACTTGAATGGGGATCTTGAAGAAGCAGGATGCAAGCGAAATGCTGGAGGGAGGGGAATGTTCCCTCCTCACCTCTCCAGTAACCCATCTGCTATTCTGCTTCCTCTTCCCTGCATTCCTTTTGTGGCCCTGAACTCTTAGCTGCGGCCTGTGTGGCTCAGTGTTTGAAAAGTCCTACGCGTATGTCGGCAACAAGCGATTTCTTCAACGAAGTCACAGAAAGTCTCATGGTGTTGTTTGGTTCGGCAAATGACAGCTTGTACCGCATCGTGTTGAATCTTCACGAAGCCCTACCATCTCGTTTCCGTGTGCACGTGGTGCAGTACCCGTATTGACATATATCTCGGGATACATTTTTCAAGTTCGCTAATTTTTTTTGGTAAGTGCACTGCAACCTGCTTCCTGGCAACGAGGGACCGCTGTTCTGCGGGTACTGTTCCAGATAATCTATATATTTAGGCAGTGTCTTTCTCCCGGCAGGCGGGACTAATAATTTTTCCGAAATTCTACCGGGAGCCGCCACCCATTAGCTGCCTGAAATCCTGCAACTCCCGTTAGAATACTGTCTTACTTGTTCTCCCGGCTGTTCGTGGAAACACGTTTCATAGACAACTTTTCGTGGACACGCGTGTAATGGCACATTTTGTCGACACTAACATATCACCGACACTCGTTACGCGAATTTTACACTCCGAAGAAATTTTTTCGCTGAAGCGGATATTCTGCCGTAGCCGGCACAATAACCCCGGAAAAGAATGCCGGCAGTACGGCTACTTGATGCCGTAGAGTACCTCACTGGTAAGGTGTCTGTCTCATACACAGCGGGACCTTGATTCAATCCACTGTGTGGGCTTTTTTTGGAACATTTTTTAAGCATTTAACAATATTTACAACATGTTTTTTTTTTGTTTACGATGAACACTGAAGGAGAAAACGAATGTTGTTAGCGAAACTTCGCTGAATGAAATGATATGGGACTGCGCCCTTCCCCGGGGTGAATGGAGGACATAGCCAGGGAAACCAAATGCCGCCAGTTTCGAGCGGCGTGTGTATCACAGTCTGTGGCTGCTCAAT
The DNA here is from genome assembly GCA_037355805.1 of Ixodes ricinus. Taxonomy (NCBI): domain Eukaryota; kingdom Metazoa; phylum Arthropoda; class Arachnida; order Ixodida; family Ixodidae; genus Ixodes; species Ixodes ricinus. The sequence goes on from JAZHYW010000249.1 coordinate 16,270, forward strand.
AGAAGAAATATTAACACAACTGTCCCACCTGTAAACGCCGCCTCGTGGCAGCCGGCCGGTGGCCCAAGCCTCGCTGTCCTGCATGCACCCCCCGAAAGGGAGTCTCATACAATTTAATTCAGCCAAGTACCGTTGACAACATTCTTTTTTTTCAGTGTTAATCGTAAAAAAGAAATGTCATAGACATCGCCAAATGCCACAAAGAAGTAATCTTACACTGACGATTAAACCAGGGTCCCGCTGCAAAAGAGACGGACACCTTACCAGTCGGTTACTCTACAGCTTCAAATAGTTATTTTCACAATTCGTTTTATACCAGACCAAAAAGGGGGCAACTGCCGGCATTTTTTTTGCCTGGCTATTGTGCCGGCTGCCGACAGAATATCCACTTCTTTTTTTCGCGGGTGTGTCACCGGCCGGTAGACCCGTCCACGCAGCTTCGCGGCAACATTCTGCGACGGTTCATTACAAGAATGTTAACCCACGTGTCCCACCCTACATGCCATTCCGGCGACAATTTGGAGTAACTTGTTACCAGAAAAAGAAAAGAGAAAAACTTATCATATTATTTTGTAAAACAATCTGCTGGTGAAACAGCGTGTCAATACAACGATCTGTCAATCAAACGTCATTTGATTAACTTATTTCCACCTCCAATGAGAGGTGTCTGTGAGGAAAATTTCGGGGAAAATATTTTTCCAGCTGCCAGGAGAATAGACAGCCTAGAATTACCCCGGTTCTGTTTGCATTGCAATCTTTTCAGCTGCATAAAAGCTTAGCAGTACCTCTTTAAATTTCGCAGATCGCTTGCACGTTTCTACATCTCTACCAAACATGCAGTGTGTAATCAACTTCTAGAAGATTTTAAGGTAGTATTTTGTCTATATTTTCCTACCTGTTTACAAACTCATGTGCAATTACCTTTTCTTTACGCGTTTCCTTCGTGTATTAAATTGGTTAATTCAGTTCGGGACGTTTTAAATAATTTTGAGATATCCAACCTTCCAGACGATGCCAATTCAGGGTTAACGAATAATTCGCATTGGTGCCAGATGCTAGCTCGAGAGCGATTCATTTCAGCAAGCATTTGTCAGCGGAGGGATGCCGCGGCTAGGCTTCTGCTAGAGCAAGTGAGCCAGCCCTGCCTTTCGTGACTTGATCGCGTCGGTTCATTTGCTTGTGCATGATATTTTCACGTACATAGTTCAAAAAGAGCTAATGGTGGCCAGTCATCCTTGACTTCGCGACGACTTGGTTGAGGTTGCGGAAGAACTTTAGACTATTGTAGCCAAGCTCTTCAGAACATCGCGATGCTACAGAAACGAGTGAACTTAAGTAGAGCCTTGGCCTTCTACAACGCGCTGCTTGGGAGTGTGCTTTACTAAGACCAATGTGGGTTTGAAAGCGTTAATCTTCGACCTTTTAATTTTTTGTAGATGCCATCAGTGCGAAGCTAAACATTGAAGAATCGGCAGCTCGAAAAATGGTGGTGAAGTGGCTGCCAGGGTCTTGCGACAGGTGAGGCAACAGGAAGAGGCGCTCGGAAGCCGTAATGGCTCCCCAGCCCCAGGACTCGGCCCACAACCCTCCCCAGGACCCTCTCTAGGACCAGGCATAGGCTTGTTGCTGAGCCTCCCCCTAGCCACTTTCAATAAAAGTTCAGAAAAAAGCATTATTTGATCTTGAATCAGTTTTTTGCACGCCAGATGAAATAGTGCGTAGAAAAAGCATAGGATGATCTTACCATTTGTGCCCAGAATGCTTTTTTTTGCAGTGGGCTACTAGTATAACACAGGCCAGGGTTCTTAAAACCTAGTATTGGAATAACGAGGATTTAAACGCATTGCCATCATGGCATAGCCAGCATTTAAGATGTGGCACCAATATTTAGACAGCCAATGAATCAGCTTGACTGCCAATACGGGCCTATTCAATTGAATGAAATTGTGTGCCAATGATGCCATACCCATTGAATTTGCGTGAAAGTCAATATTGGCATAGCCAATGACATAGTGTGGACCAACGAAGGTTCAAATATGAGTTTAACGATGGCCAAACAATGCTGCCAATTATGGCTGGAAAGTTGGTGTAAAAATGGCCTTACATTGGTGTTGATGATGGCTGGAACATTGGTTGAACGATGGCCCAACGTTGGTGCCGATGATGGCTGGAACATTGATTGAACGATGGCCCAACGTTCGTGCCAATGATGGCTGGAACATTGACTAAACGATGGCCCAATGTTGGTGCTAATGGCTGGGCCAACATCGATTGAAGTTGTACTTGGCCAGAATGCCAAAGTTGGACCAACCTATGGAGCCAGTGCTTCCCATTGTTGGCCCAATGTAGGTCCAACATTCGTGTGCTGCCTGGGTCACCTCTCTTCAAAACAGCTATCTATTGAAAGGAATGAAGATTGCAGGGCATCAGTCGTTCGAGAATGCTAGTGCATTGGAAGGGAAAGAGCGTATATTCTCTCCGGGCAAGGAAAACCTCAAACGTACAAGTCACAAGAAAGTAGAAGAAACGTCCCCCTCTCCCCAAAGAGCGGTGTGGTCATAATTCCAAAAACAGAAGAAGTGCCTCGAAATCCTTTTTGTGAACTTCTGGGCAGAGTGTCGGGAACTCCTAGGACAATCACATAACTGAGATAATTTTGCTTCGACGCGCAGTGTCTCGGGAAGGCTGATCGCTTTTAATATAAGTACGATGAAACTGATAATGATAAAATGACATCCCCTTTGAATGCTGACCGGAAGATTTCTTATTACAAAGATAAGCAAACAACTTAAAAAGTGGTATTTGTATTGGCATCTTTTTTCATTCTCGCTTGATGTAATGATATACAATGAATGCCTGGATTGTGAGTCGGATGTGGTTCTACATTTTGCGGATGCGATTCGGATACAAATACAAAGTATGCGGATGGATGGGATATGGATACAATGCAAAAAAGTTTGCGCATGCGGTTTGGATGCGGATACAAAGTCTCCGGATGCGGATCGGATGAGGGTACTCAAACTATTATCCGCGCGGGGCTCCTAAGTATATCTCAAAAAGTCCTGTCTAAATTCAGGCTTGAACTTTGCTTAGACGTTTCACTTCTCGTCTTCAACATAGCGACCGCGTGAGTAGAACTCCGAGGGTAGCCCGAGCTAGACTCAACGTCCGAAACAAAAAGTGTTGTATAAAAAAATTAAAAAAATCATTGAAGCAATTGTGAATAACAAATGTGTCCGTGCAAAATTTCGACGATATTGCTATAGTGCAGTACTATTTTTGTCGATTTTATTGGCGCTCCTCTTTTGGCGGACTCGTAGTGGTCAAAGCCGGTTTGAGTTTGCGCTTGCCGCTCTTCAAGCTGTTCCAGCTCCTGAAGGGATACTCAACCCACAGCACGCGGCTATAAGGCATTCTGAGCAAAAGTAGACATGTTTCATGTGATACCAGTTATCTCCGGCACACAGCCTCGCGCAAAAGCATCTTTACGTGGTCGGCCACCATTGCTGCCGGGGAACGCTTTTTTTTCTCCGACAAAAACAAGAGTAGAAAAAGCTTTTTTCCGGCACTGTCTCTACAATGTATCTCGGGACACAAATTGCTACCCATTGCAAAAAACCTTTCAAACTTGAAACTGCAAAAAAAAAAAAAGAATCTTGTTCGCTGGCGCTCGGAAAGCCACTTCGCGGCTGCCCGAGTCGCTCGTCTGCCTGCCCACCCATGACGTACGCGGGTAGGGGAAAGTAGGAATTTTTCATTGTTGCCGAGTAAGTAGTCGACTCCTGGAAACAAAGCGGCCGGCGTAACCTGACAATTTTAAAATCTTCACAGAAAAATGTTATTTTTATAACGTTATTGGTTATCACTTGCGAAAGGATTATGTATGCGCTCTGCAATTTTCTAGACAAATCGAAGTCTACCGAAAACTCGGCGGAGTTCCCCTTTAACAGAACTCGCGCAGACATGCTACCAATGTACGTGGACGTCAAACATAAAACGTGGGAAGACATTTTACCTTTTGTACCTTTCGCGTACAACACGGCAACGCAAGAGACAGCAGGAATAACGCCAGCTCAGTCTCGTATACGGATGAGCAACTAAACGTACGCTAGATGCAATGTTACCGTACGTTGAAGACGGCGTCCATCCCGACGACGTGGATGCGTTCCTCCAACCCGCAGAAGAGTCCCGCCAATTAGCGAGGATCCGAATACAAAACCAGCAACAACGCGACGCCCTACGTACAAACTTCGATGAAATGACGCACAATACCAACCTGGCCACCAAGTTTGGGTATGGACCCCCATTCGCCAATGAGGTCGTAGCGAAAAGCTCCTCCGTCGCTAGTTCGGCCTGTACAAAGTCGTCGGACGTCTTGGAAAATTAACCTACGAGGTTATGCCCCATGAAAACTCAGCATTACGGCGACGCCGTTTACACCCGAAGTGTTTCATGTAGTCCGATGGCAGTACGATCCCAGAAGTGGTTCATGTAGACGTTGAATGAACGTATTTGCCCGTATACTCCCGCGTAGCTTTATTTTCAAGCTTAGGGTCGATGCTTTTTTTAAAGGGGGATAACGCCGCAGTTAGCAAATACTTTGATTGTTCGCGCATAACAGCGCGCCTGGATCATTTCGGTTCTGCAAGGGGCTCGCGCCTGGCGCTCACTCGTGCCCCGCGCAATTTCGAAGAACTGCGAGCAGCTCGACCGAACCGGCCGGCCGCCTCTTTTTGGTCCTGCCTTCTAGTCTGCTCATTAAACCGTTCTTGGGTCCTATCACCGCCAACGCCACCTGCGCCCACGTGACAAAATATACACATATATATGATGTGAACGAAGAGGGGAGAAGGAGATTATTGAATTTAGTGATTACAGTCAGGGAAAGGGAAAGAGAGAGAAAGCCTCCGAAATGACCTATTAAACTATCCAATTATGTTTGAACCTCGGTGCCTTTTTTACATATACTGTAAGCGACATATTTTTTGCCGGCTGAATATTTAGCGATTTAGGTAAAACTGAAGTTTTGAAATAGTCTGCGGGTTCTAATTTCTACAACGCATGGGATCTCGATATAGATTTAAATGTGCTTACATTTTACCGATAATTAGGTCCTCACGAAAATTCAGCCCTTTACACTAAGCAATCTAACGCCTTCGGCTCCCCGGAACTTGAAGATGTCATATATGTATATATTACCGAATCGCTTTAATGGCGGCAGGGTCGTGCGCGTGGGCCTAGCGTGAGATAGTAGTGCACACGACTGCCGCACCGTCGTCGTCTTCATCGTCGAAAAAAATTATATATATATATATATATATATATATATATATATATATATATATATATATATATATATATATATATATATATATATATAGTGAGAGAGAGAGAAAAAAGTGAAGAGATAAATTATTAAATATATTTTGTCAAAGTTAGGGAAAGTAAAGGAAATAGAGCTGGGGGGGGGCGAAATATTGGGCCAGGAGCAAGGATCGAACCACACTCTTCGACTATCGGTGGCGACGCCTTAACGGATTAGACTATCCCGGCCACTAGTTTCGACGGACTAAATTTTTAAGCAGCTGTCATTTTTTTATTGTTAGTTTTGATTTGCTTAAATGGGTAGCCTAGTGTGACTAAATAAGCTGCTCCTAGATTATGGGCCCACCGTTCTCCGACATTGTTGTGAGCGCCGCTATTTTTGGGGCTTGTGCAGGGCAGACGCAACCGGCGATCGTCATGATTCAAAAGTGCGACTTCCTCAGCGTTAGATTTGGTGTTAGGAAGCTCATATAATATTGCTTTGCTCTGTCGCGAAGTGTTTTAACATTTGTGGAAGACGTAAAAGCGTTTCCTGTGATTTACGATAAATTTTGAGATAACTGGCAGCTAGTGTTGTAAAAGTTGCTTAAAAATGTACCTAAGATACAGTACAGCTACTAATACGAAAGTACCTATGTATAGATACAGTTACTTCAAAAATACTTTCCTTATTTATTTTCCCCAAATTCGTCAAATTCGTCCAAAAAAGAGCGTGTAGCCGGTGCCATCTTGACTGTTCGTGCGTATGGCGCGTGCTTTCCTCGCTTTCCGAAGGACGAACACGCACGTCGGAGCTGTGAAGACTCGCACGCGGGACTGTGATTTTGTAAACATAAAAAAGTCTATTGAAGTAAAGCTTTTTATACTAATGATACACACAAAAGCGAGTTCAATAAATGTGCTTTATTGGTGTCAATGCGATGTCCACATGGGAGTTGAGTCCTCGCGTGCCTTATCCCCACGCTCCAATTGGTTCACCGAGGCCACAGCTTCCACTGTTTACCATATCACGCCAAAAACACGCCGAAATTCACTTGTTGACGTTCTTGCCCTCAGAGCCGGTGCTGATGTCGACGGGCCCAGAAGACGTCAGCCATATGAAGAAACGAATGAGTCGAGTGCATATCCCTGAATTTCACGACGACATGCGAAATGCTTCAAGCTTCCTTGCTGTTTTTTTATGTTGTTTTTTGTTAGTCGCAAGAAAATTAAGCTTTTGTTCTGATCTTTTTCAGTTTTGATAATTGCAAAACTTGAGTCCGAATTATTGAGTAAAAACTGTATTATATACGCGATGTTACATTGCTTTACGATTGTAATTACAATTTGTTTTCACATGTATTTGATGTTGTATTTATGGCAGAAGAAAGCCACCACTAGGACAAGACACGGGCGCCAGAAACTGCGACCATCTTTCAAGTTATCTCATCCCTTGTTTAGCTGTCGGAGGAGCTTCAAACACGAAATTAAGTCGATTTTGGTTTGAGATGAAGGAAGCAGGTTGATATTTTCAAGATCCGAAGCGATTCGATAAATTTGTATGGCCAGAACGGCGTCGCTAATACACCGTTCGCTTAAATGAACACCGCCATTCGCTAAAGTGCCGTCAGATGAAACATCGTGGGCGGGGCTTCGTACGCTAAAACGTCGTTCGATCAAGGCAGTGCTTTCCAGATCGTACCCAACTGTTGTGTTCTGGTTTGTATAGCTAGCATTTGTTGGCAACATATGTACAAATCATCATCACCACCATACGATCTGTACTTCATTTTTGTCTTTGTTCATTAATACACAGTCTGATTTGGAACGTTGACTGGGCTGGTCCTGTTCTTTTTCTCTGCCGTGTCCCTGAGGACAGCACATTTTTTGGCGACGAGATGCTGAGCCCATTACGGCTGTACTACTAGTAGCCATGGCGTTCTTCTCTGCTGCATCGCCGCTCGTTCCTGTCTACGCCGGGACAGCCTGCAATTCCGTGGGAGCAGTGGAAGCGGGTGTTCCAGAATTTTCTGGAAGCTGCCGGCGGCGACGAATTGCAGCCGAATCGTCGGAAAGCAATTCTGCTCAATGCCCTTGGCGTTGGAGGACAGCGGGTGTTCTACAGCATCGCCGGGGCACGGACCGGTCAGTTACCTTCTACTGAGAAGCCTCGCGAAGGTAGCGACAAAGCATCGAAGGATGGCAAGTCGGAGGGAACGCCGTCAGCAGAAGATGCGTTCCAATTTGCAATGACGGTGCTGGACGCTCATTTTGCCACGACTACGAATGTACTCGTAGACCGTCACCGGTTCCGACAAAGGCGTCAGGCGCCGAATGAGGCGTTCGAGGCCTACGCAGCCAGTCTGCGAGAACTTGTTTCTTCCTGTGACTACGGTGACGGCGTCGACAACGTCGTTCGAGACCAGCTCCTCGAAGGCACTACGTCTCGTCAAATCCGAGAACGCCTGCTCTAGGAAGGTTCTACCCTCACACTCCAGAGAGCAATCAAAATTGGCAGGCATATTGAACAAATTCAACTGGAGATTCACGAGTTTCATGGTGACGCTTCTGTGCAGAGCGTGGCACCGAAGAAAACTGAGAAGTCCACTTCGGCAAAAGGATGTTGCTACCGCTGCGGGTCACGAGCTCAGAAGGCAAACTACGACAAATGCCCGGCGAAGAACAAGCGTTGTTGCCGTTGCAAGAAGATTGGCCACTTCGAAGCAGTGTGCAAGTCGAGCGAGAAGTGCAGTGTTGACGCCGTCAAGTATCCGAAGTCGACGGAAGCAAACGTCGTCACCGTCCTGCACATCGACGACGACTACATACGTGCACTGGAAATATCTACGGAGGTACTCATCAGCAACGTTCCCATTCGCTTTCTTGTGGATACAGGGGCGACAGTTTCCCTGTTGAGCGAAGAAGACTACCTCAAGAACTTCGCTGGAAGGTATCCTCTGAGTGCGACGTCAGTCGTGTTGCAAAACTACACGAAGGAGGAAATCCCAAGCATCGGATGTTTTCTGGCCGAGGTAACCTACAGTAACAAGGATGCCTGCGTCATGCTCCACGTGACCAAGACAGGACTTTCGTTGCTGGGACTCGACGCTATTCGTAACCTTCGTATCAACATTGATGGAGAAATACTCAGCTGTTGTCAGGCTGCTACTTCACTCTTTTCCAAAGAACTCGGTCTTGCTAAAGACTTCGTGCACCCAGTTCAGCGACGTACGTCGGTGCAGCCGGTTACAGTTAAATCTCGAAGATTTCCACTCTCTTCAGAATCAAGTTTCCGAGGCAGACAATTGCGTGGCTGATGTCCTGTCACGGTTACCAGCGGTAGGTCTTACAGGTCAAGAGAAAGAGGAGGAGATAGTCTCCATTGTTACATCATGTGTAACCAAGGAAGTGCTGCAAGAAGCAACCACAGCAGATGCTACTCTGCGGGACGCTGTGTGTTTCATCCACGAGGGATGGCCCTCAAAAATGTCGCTGGACACTAAACTGGTTCCATTTTATCACGTTAAGGAAGAACTGTCGGTGTTTGACAAGCTGGAAGCAAATGTATTGATTGAGAGGTTCAATCGTGTCTTAAGGGGCTTCCTCTAGCTTGCTATCCTCGAGAATTGCCCTCTGCAGTCTGTGGTTACTGACTATCTGGGCGTTTACAGATTTACCCCACACGGCACGACCGGAATCTCCCTGCCGTTTTACTGCACGGTTCGGCAGCCAAGAACAAGGTAAGATATAATAGGACTGCCATCCGAGTACTTCTTTCAACGACCAGAAGCCGAAATGAAATCTCTTCGGAAGAGAGTCGAGGACCGGCAGAGCAAGAGCAAGGCCTACACTGACGAAAAACGTGGTGCAAAAGCTGCCAAGTTCAAGCAAGGCGACTCTCGTCAGAGCACGCAAGCCGCCTGGTGGCAGGAAAGGAGACCTTCGGTATACGACACCGTTGAAGATCCTAAAAAGAAAATGACCAGGAACGTTTCTGCTGAAAGACGGACGGACGTGGAACGTTTCAAAATTAGTTCTCGTCCCTCCAGCGGGTTAAGAAAAGGAACCAGGTTGGCCAGCATGGTTCCCGTTAAATTCAGGAGCACCGATGGAACCGCAGTCAGTTCCATCCTACCAGAGATCGGTGCCACACGAGCAGCCGCCTCAACTTGCTGTGACGGAGCAGTGGACAAAACCTGGACGGGAGGAGTCTACCTCCGCGCCTCTCCCAGCTTCCCAGCAAATGCCGCAACCGGACACTAATGTGCGGCAGCCCTTAACACGATCACGTAAACCACCAAGCTGGTTACGGGATTATGTCACATAATATGTGAAACAATGAAGGGCACGCATCAGACACTGATACTTTGTTTCGCATGGCGTTACTGAAAGACAATTTTTTTAGGGGAAGGTAATGTTGTGTTCTGGTTTTTATAGCTAGGATTTGTTGGCAACATATGTATAAATCATCATCACCACCATACGATCTGTACTTCATTTTGGTCTTTGTTCATTAATACACAGTCTGATTTGGAACGTTGACTGGGCTGGTCCTGTTCTTTTTCTTTGCCGTGTCCCTGAGGACACCACATCAACTCAACGTTAATCACGGCACATGAAAGTGTGTTAATACTTCAAGATTTATAGTTTCTACTATTTCGACAAAGTTATTAAAAAGTACCTGTAAAAAGCAATTTCACTTAGTTACAAGTTACTGGAAAATGTACCTAAGATACAGATACCGATACCGAGAAATGAATGTACCTAGGTTTGTACCCCAGGTACAACAAAAGTACCTAGATACCGATTTCGAGTCACTTGTACCTAGGTACTTTACAACCCTGCTGGCAGCCATGATTTTAAGCCACAATATGGACAAGTCTCGTTCCTTCGAAGCTGTAGCTTATTTATTGTCTCTAGGGTAGCCGACCGCCGTTGCTGATTTTTGACCCATGCTCCGAATGGCGGCAGAGACGGGGCACGTCATTTCAGCTTGCAAATGTCAGAAAGGGTCCGTCTTCTAAGGTATTTAGGAAACCACTTCTCCCAATAGGGACAGGCTGCACTTCATAAACATTTGAAGTGTGGGAAGTGCAAGCCGTAGTAATATTGTAAACAAAGAGGAGAGATAGTGATTAATAAATTTATTTAATCATAGTTAGAAGAAAGGAAGGGGAACGAGAGCTGACGCTAAATAAGTAGTAGCGTGTTTGCAGGTATCAGGCGCATGTTTTGCAACGCTGTTGTAGCCGTCACGATCGTATTTTCATTATTCATGGCACCATTGGCGATTTGATGTTTTGCAAAGAAAGATTTCCTCAAAATGAAAGGGTTCTTTTTCGAAGATATTATGTGCACTCTAAACCTGAGTTAAATATTTAGTGGCAGTAATAAAAAATACATTAAAATCACCTTCCTGTTTGTTTAAAATGTTATCTGACAAATGTAACTGCGTTGGCACTTTCGTTCGTCCCGTAATGGCCGCGAAATCAACAAACGCGTCTCCGACGGGAATTCCTTTGTTTCTGTTGCCTGCTCGCTTCCAACCAGTTTATGGGGAAAAAACAACAAACAAATACATTCATCGTTTGGAAGAAAAACGCGGTAAATTCTGTTATGCGTTTACTGCGAAGTTAGTTCTGAGATTATGAGCGAGTTGTACAGAACGATCGTCCAAAGAACGACTGAGCTGCTGTAAATGCTAAAGAAAAGGGCCTCAAGCAACATGTATTGTTCCTCAGGCAAAAACAAATACTTTGATTTGTGAGTGCCGCATGGCTTAATTGGGGTTGCAAAAAGGAGATCTTACAGCTTCGTTCTGCGACTCGTGCATCGCCAGTAACTTCCCAACAGATTTACCTAATGTATTGTACCCAGTCGGTATCCGCAGCTCCAAATCACACATACGAGCCCTGGCCTTAGAGTCCATGCTGGAGTGTTATTTCGGAAGGGCGTTGCGTTGGAGTCGACTTTCCACTCTACAGGCATACCTGATCTGTTGCGTGACCGAAAAGTCTATATTTTTCGTGTGGCGAAGATATGCTGCAGAGCTTGCTTCGGCTCGACTTGAAAGGTCTCTGTTATAATATTGCATACCGTGCCATCCCTCCGTTCCCATTCGCGACATTGAGACAGCACAGCAGCGTTCCACCTTCGGTAAGTCAAGATGTTCCGCCATGATCCCCTAAAATGCTTGAAATTGTGCAGTGAAGCGAGCAAATACTATAAAGTTAAAAATTATTGTATACCACAGACTTTAAATGTTTCACACGCACCACTTCCATGCTTGACTCTGTAACCAGCGCCGTTTTAATTCGAGCACTGATACAAGCGAATTAAAGCGAGGTGACATAACATGAAAATGTGTGTTCGATTGGCTGTGGAGGCCCCTAGCCTTCAACTGCAGTTGAACTTAAGATAAACAAAGTATCTTCGCGCTCTCTCTAAGCGCTCGCTTTGCCCATTCACGACTTTGCTATTGCGAGGCGGGAGAGGGCATATCACACCAAGAGTAAAAGGCGGACACCGTTTTAAAAGATGGCAAAAGAAATAAAAAAGCTCCGCTTGAAAACAAGGCCACTATGGCGGCTGTCCGCCATGTAGATCGAACGTGGCCTAAAATTCCGGCTCGATTGGGCGGGATGACCTCGAGTTGGAAGCTACCGAGTCCTCGTGAATCTTTTTTATGCCTATATCTTAGAGCGGAGCTCTTAGGCGCCCCTTTCCGGCTTGAGTGCCGTCGGCGTCGTCGTCATCGTAGCCGCGCGTTGCATTAATGGGCTGTTTCTCTTAATGGTTTCACATGTGACGTCACGTGTGACGTCACGTGGACGTCACACGTGACTTTTCCTTCTGTAACCTGCGCTGCTCCTTCTCAAGAGCAGAGCTCTTATTCGGCATTACGGAGAATTGTAAACGTCTCATGTTTTTTGTTAACTAGGCGGTGATAATTACAGGAGGTAGTCTATGAAATTTACAACGCCCAAAAGTGAAGCCTGAAGAAAAGCAGGGTCGCAAGGATCGATACTGATTGGTTGAAATATGAGATGAGAAGCGATGTGGTCTACGAATAATGGTTTACGACGAGGTTATGTCATCAGAGGGGTAGTCGGGGGAGTCACGTAGATGAGGAGGAGCTCGACCATCTGTCAATACTGAGGGAGATAACATCAATAATGAGAAAGACTGGAAGTCGCCAGCGTTGTCAGCCTGCTGGATTAGCGGTACTATCGCTTGATTCTAGGAACTATTATTTGTACCTGGCACGGACTAAACTATCTCACGAAGAGCGCTGTTAACGCAGGCAGATTTCATTTGGAAACTCAGAATAAAGCTAAACATCTGTGATGCTAGGATGTTTCGCGTATGCAATACAGTGGTCAAAAAATTTATCATAACTTTGTTTTGTTTTTAGAGCCTTCGTTTTTTTCCTAAAAGGTTCATGTATAAAAGTTGTATCTCCCAGATCTAATTTTTCTCTATTCCATAACACTACAAAGTTCTTCATTCCGATGTATTCGGGCGAAATATTGCGTCTGCCTTTTATAAACCCTGTTTCAAAATCAAGTTTTTCTACAATAAAATTGTCTGTGTTAGACACCAGGACACACTAAGGTGGAATGATATGCGAACTAGAAAACGCAAGTCTGTTTTGGAGTGTATATTAAAACACATTAGACTGGTCTGATTGGATTATCAGAATTTATTATCTTCTGTGGTGTCAATACCGAAACGCAGTGAGCAACTTTAATTTGCATATCACGACACCTAGCTGGTGTGGTGTGAGCCCCAAAACCCAATAAACCACAGTGATGTGCACATCAAGATGCACTAAACTGTGTGGTGTGCGCACCAAAACACCTTAGCCACTTTGATGTGCACGTCAGGTTAGACTAGGTTGCTGTTATGTGCAGAAAAAAACACACTAATCGCTTAGATATGCACCTCAGGATACAGTAGGCCACTGAGATGTGCACAACCAAACACACTAAGCCGCTCTGGTGTACACACCAAATCACACACAGTCACCCTACCGTGCACACCGAAACACACTAAGCTCCTCTGATGTGTACACCAAAACACACTAAGCCACTCTAATGTGCAAACGAAAACACACAAATCCACTTTGAGGTGCACACCAAAAAACACAAAGTCACTTTGGTGGGCACACCACAACATGTTAGCTACTTTGATGTGCACGTCGGGATACACTAGGCTGCTGTTAATTGCAGACAAAAACAAACTAAGCCGCTTAGATGTGCATGTCAAGATACAGAGGGCCATTGAGATGTGCACAACGAAACACACAAAGCCGCTATGATGTACACACCAAATTACACACAGTCAGTCTAACCTGCACACTACAACACACTAAGCCCCTCTAATGTGCACGAAAAACACACTAAGCCACTCTAATGAGCACACAAAACACACTAATCCACTTTGAGTTGCTCACCAAAGCACACCAAGCCCCCTGGTGTGCACACCAAAAGACACTAAGCCACTCTCGTGTGCACATCAGGATACATTAGAAAGTCTTGTGTTTAAACAGGGAACACACGAAAACAATAAACCGATATTGAACATTTTTTGACTGGAAGTGTCCCAGTAAGCGCTAATGAGCTCGCTTCGCTCGATCTAGAGCCGTCATATTGAGATGCATATAATGGAATAACTTTGCTCCTTTTCTTTCAAGGACCAAAGTTTCTACCTTTTTAGGAGCATAAGCTACAAGAGCGTTTCTCCCTATAGGAAAACGATAGAGATTTTTTTTTCAAAGACAGGGTTTGAACTTTTTCAGAACTTGAATGAATTGAACGCGCCAGAGCAGCGGCAGGGCAACTTCCGGTTGAATCGACCGCACCAGTTCCTGCACTGCTGAACTTGTTCAGGTTGTTCAGGTGAATGAAACAGACATTTTGCCTCATTAAGAAAATATAACTTATCCGCAATATTGATTATCTGAACGAACTAGCTCTTACATGATTTGAATGTAGGAGAAAGAAGTGGTGCCTTGGGGGCTTGAAATGTGCACGTACTGATAAATAGCATAAAGCAAACAAAGATGACGACATATATATATTTTACTTCAACACATTAAGGGACAATCAGTCATGTTACTCACGTTGGCGAACATTTTTTCCTACGGCTCTTAAGAAGGTAGAGTTGTTAAGAGAAACAGGACGCTTGCGCGGGAAATCACTTTTAATCAGATTAAAATTTTACATTCCCTTTTGCTTTTCGTAGTCGCAATCTGGATTTGATTTTAAAAAGCTTGGATCGTCCCTAATGAATCTGGTGAAATATAAAATCCCATAGGCTCGCGTGTAGCCTGCAGTGTAGTAAAAAAATCTCGCTTGTACGCATCTTCTTGTGATGTCTTCAGATTGAAGATTATACACCGCCACTCCAAAATTTAGAAATGGATAGCGCCTCGTTGCCTCACACATCTGCAGTGACAAGCATTAAAAAAGTTAAACAAATTCAAGTAATTAAATTCAGTTTATATGCATAAACTATGTTTAATAAATATAATCTTATGCTAAGTCCTACATTTTATATTTATTTTGTGGTAGAATATTCGTGGATCAAATTTGAAAAGGTTGCAAACAAAAATACGAAATATATGCATACTACATATGATATTCAATATGGACATCCGATGACAGCCAGACAAACTGTAAACACGGAAAAGTTCGAAACATATCGGCATATGCTCAGTCGATGATACGAAAAGCTAGGTGAACATATTAACAATATATAAGGGCGTGAATGATAATGACTTTGTTAAAAATTGTTGGTTACGCAACAATATTACTAAAGTAAAAACCCTCGTTAGTTTGGCGTAATAATCGGTTGTGGAAATATTATATACATACCTCTATACAAAAAACAATCAAAAACATCCAGCATTAAAACAATTTGCATGCGGAACTAACGTGTGTCGGAGAAAATGAGGCGATGCCAGTAAGAACCGCATTGAAATATTTTGTGATTATCAAAGCCACACAATAACAAGAGCCAAAATAGAGTTAGAAAAAAACTAAAGACGTTTATAATCCCCTGTAAACACGAATTGCAGCGCAGCTTTTGAGGAGGAGGAGGGGAGGGTACTGAGGAGAGAAGATGGAAAGTCCCCCACTTCTAACATGGGTGTGGATTGACGTGTGCTTAACGCGAGTCACTGAAAATGCACATCTTTGGTGAGAACATCCTGTGTAAATTTGGCGGGAATTTAACGGGGCAATTTTTTCTGCCCCTTTGGAGGGGAATTTTTCCGCTATATCTTAGCGGGGAATTTTTTACGCTAGTGACTTCACACGTGACATTACTGACAACATCACCAGTGACGATAACGATGACTATAACGTCATCACGATGTAACGTGACGTCAGTTATGTCATTTTCATCGTCACTGCTGACGTCATCGTCATCGTCACTGCTGACGTCATCAGTGACTTCACCAGTGACGTCACGCGTCCCATAATGCGACGCGCGTTTACAGCGACGGCGACGCCGCTCGAGCCGGAAACGGGCGCCTAAGGGCTGAACTCCATGGAACAAATTATGCAACGAATAACTGGCGAACGCCGCCCGACGGCACGATCGCTTTGCGCGCGACATAGCAGCCACTGTGTTGATTCCACGCGCCGTGCAAAAGCCGCCGGGAAAAAATTCGTCGGCTATTCCGCAGCATATTCGTCCCATGGAGTTCAGCCTTAGGAGCTGCACTCTAAAATGAGCAGCGTTAAGCATAACTCGCAGCAAAATAAGTCAGTGATTTTGCGGGGATGATATTGCCGTTAGAAAGAGCCAATGAGTGTAAACCTGAAAATATACTTTTAATGAGGCATATCTGCCACACCGGTTAATGAAAACGGAAGGGCTTGCATACTGCATACTGCACACTTCAACGGTACGGTGACTGACCCAGAGTAGCGCACTACTGCTGCTCCTGTGCCCACACTTTGGTCAAACATGTACTACGACACGTTATACAATAACTGCCTAGAAAAACAACTATTTTAGAAAATAACATTTTGGTAAACAAAATACTGATATAAACTAAAAAAAATAACGAAAAATAAAATTACCCGCTAATGTTTGGCGAAAATAAACCTAATCGAAGTGGTTAGTAATGTTTTGCCATGACCGCAACCTCATAAATGTCTTACCTATTTTGGGTTCAAGTAGACAGTTTGGGCATTTCAATATTTGTTTCACGCAGTGATAAAGAAGACAACCCTCCTTATGCCGCCTTTTTCGAAGGACAGTTAAGCAAGCCCGCACAGATGATGTAGGTTATATGACAGAAGCTACCGACCATTACAAAAGGTAGAGAGACAAGGTACTCATTCATAGCGCGAGTAACCCTTGATGGAAAAGCCCCACAGGTTCGTGTGGATTGAGAATTTTCAACGCTGAAGTTAGTTTATCGCAAACGAGGTCTCGAATATAAACCGAATGCACTTTTTAATTACGTAAGAGGGTTTTTTAAGGCATACGTTTTTTGTTTATGTATGATGCGATGCCTTCCGTATGAATAAAGTGAAGCAATTTTATATTGGTTGGCATGCAGCCACTTATGGTAGCTGGTGGGTGCACTGTGTCGGAGGTCTGCAGGTTTAAGTAGGCGAGTGCGCGCAGTCTGAAGGCGGGGACAATTTCATACGAAGTGACACAAATTCGCTTTCGTTGCGTCTAGAGTGACACTTGGGGCATGTCACCATTCGTGTAACGGGTGGAGAGCTCCAGGTGCAGCTTTCAGCCGGTGTAAGTTCCATCTCACACCGCATCTGCTTACATCCGCTTAAAGGTCTTTTCTTAATTTTATTTGCCACTTTGAACTGTATCAGCATTTGTCACTCCTGACGCGGCAAGTCGAAGCGATGGCGAGTACGTTGTATTTGCTTTTTAGCAGTACGGGGGAAAAGCCTCATTACGCCTCTTTCCAGTATTCTTCATATTTGGAATCAGGAAATAATAACATGGTGCCAAGCCAGCGCGTCCAAAACAAGAGGTCCCAATCCTCATATAAACGTTTTTTTCTAAGACGGCGGTAATTATCAGGGCATCCCAAATAATATTTGTGACTATTTCTTCCAGTTTAGAGAGCATTCCCACATACTAGATCTTAAAAATTTGTGAAAACGTTTAAGATGAAAAATAATTATCTAGTTGTTGTGTTCATTCCGTCCGTGGTACTAAGTTCCAGGCGACGCAGACATAAACCGTAGATGACCGCTAAACAACGTTCCTTGCAAAAATCAACAAAAAAGAAACGAGCATGTGTGAGATACATTAAAAACAACTGCGAATATTCTATTTCACAATTAAACATTGTACGTAGAAAATTTAAATTTAAATCGATTGAATTCAAACTAGGATTTCATCCGTCTTTGGGAGTTCAACTGTGAAGTAATCCAAAATAACTTTACAAATATGTGAAGCATAAATAAAGTAGCACTCGGAATTCCCCTGATGAGTGACCGCGCTCAAATTGTTAACGAAAAGAAAGAAAGCAACGCGGCTTCATATGAACTTTAAATCGTTATTTTTGCCAGGTGTTCCTTAGGAAATGGTCGAAATTGAACTTTCTTACACATTGGAATCTTAAAAACTTAAATGGACCAAAAATTAGACAAAGCAGGCGGTTAGGATGGCATAGCCAAATCGTGTTCTAACTGAATGTTCCGGGATCATCCCATCATACAGAAATTTTGTTGAAAAGGTCGCCTTTTAGTGGTAGGCTCCTAAACGAGTAGAAAACACAAATGTTCCGATACACAGGGGTGGACCGAAAAACGTGGTTTAAAATTACAAACCAATTTATCTTCTGTGCACCTACTCTAAACTTATGGTACACATAACCTAGAGCAATATTTTCAGTCACCTAATCAAAGATAGCTATCTCACTTCCTCGTAACAGGGATTGGGAACTTATTTTCTTGTTAGATTCAGCCGATTGTGTTATATTGCAATCTCGAATATTATTTTGTTGAGAGACTTCAAGTAGATTGCATATTCCTTGGTTTTGAAAAAGCATTTCACACAATGCTTCATCCGCTGATTATCCATAAACTTTTAACATTAAGTTTGCTGGCCATCATCGCATGTTTGAAAGATTTTCTAGAGCAGAGAAATCAATCGTTTTTATAAAAGACAAACACTCAGCCCAAGACACAGACACATCCGGAATCCCACACGTATCGGTGGTGGGACCACTTTTTATTTTTATATTTGAAATCATTCACCCATAATTTAAAAAAACAGGCAATCCTAGTCTGACATCTGGGAATCCTGGTGTGACACCAGAATATCTGGTGTACCCACCAACAATGCTGGTGTATCGAGCACTTCACCTTAATGTGCCCAGCAGAAATGCTGGAGTAGCCACACACCAGCCTGGTGTGCACACCAGGCCACGAGGCAGCCTGGTGTGCACACCACGAAGTTTGCAGTGACAGAAGTGTTGTATTTTAGTTTACTTTTGCCCTCGTCCGCGAGTGAGTTTTTGATTAGTTTGTGAGACGCCCTTTTTTCCGACGTGGTGCCCTCTTCCTCCCATCTTGGTAGTCACCGAAGACCCCGCGGTGGGCTCCTTTTTGCTCAAGAAGTGTCCCCCTCGTCCCCACCACTTTCCCGGTGGCATTGAGCAGCTTAGGGCGCTCGCCTCTTCGGTGTTTTTCTTTCCCTTTCAGGCAGTTTTTTGTTGAAGTTTTAGAAATTAAAGCAGTCTTCTCTCTGAGTCGAAGCCGAAAAGATGGGTATTGGTGCGCTTTCCTGCCTTCCGACAAGCTTGACATGTTAGCAAAACAACAAACAAAGCCAGTAACTATTACAGTTTTTGGTACCCGGGATTTAACGGCCAGATCATGCCTACTACGAGCCAGGAGGGAGTCGACCGCCTGAAGCGAAAGAGGACAGCCCTCTCAACCGCCACAACAAAGATCAAAAACGAGATTTGTGTCCTGCTGACCATGGATCAAACTGACATCGGTGAGCTCGAAGAAAGATTTGATATTCTTCTACCCAAGGAGGCTTCCCTGAAAGCGGTGGACAAGGAAATCGAGCCATATGTCGAATATAATTTCTTATAAGAGGAGATAACGGGCGCGGAGGGGTACGCGGAACGGATCAGCGTAACTAACACACGAGTTAACTGCAATCTGAAAGGCCGAGAATTGCGGAACGACAGGGCGTTCGTTTCTTCGACGCAGGGCACTGGCTCCGGACAACCTCCTGTTGATCACGGCCAACTAGCAGTAAAGGTTCTGAAGCTTTAGTGTTGTGATTTTTTGCTTCTATGAATAAAGTAATCATATTACCAGCGTACTTGTCAAACTTATCATTGTATCTTTTTTAAGTAAAGCATCACCCAGTAAAGCATCACCCAGGTGCTCTGGTATCAGACGACAACATAACCTGATGTCACACCAGAACACCAGATTGCTGGTGTCACACCAAAACGCAAGATTGCTGGTGTCACACCAGAACACCAGATTGCTGGTGTCACACAGTCACACCAGATTTCTGATGTCACACCAGAACACCAGATCGCTGGTGTGAAAATGTCCCAAATCACATATGTGAAAAAAGTATGGTGTCACATCAAGTCACACCAGTCCTCTGCCTGGTGTACTCTTCACCACGGACTCACTGAAATAAAAATAAGGCACTATGCGGATGACTGTGTAGTGTATTCTTCAAGCTCGAGAGATGGCTGACTGTTGGGTATAACCCCTGATAAAAAAAATGAAAGCCGTTTACAACTCCCTGTAACACCGAATTAGAGCGCAGCTCTTGGGGAGTGGGGAAAGGCGCGGAGGGGGGGTCACGTGACCTGGGGGCCACGTGACGTCGGGGGTCACGTGACTTTGGAAGGGGTCACGTGACCTCGGGGGAGGGGGGTCACGTGACTTCCCTCAGGGTGTCATGTGGCTGGGGGTCACTTGACCTGGGGGCCACGTGGCCTATAAGGTCACGTGACCTGGGGTCACGTGACCCCCAAGGTCACATGACCCCAAAGGTCACATGACTCCCAGGTCACGTGACCCCAGGTCACGTGCCCCAGGTCACGTGACCCCCAGGCCACTTGGCCCGTGACCTTGAGGGGTCACGTGATCCCAAGGACATCCCAAGGTCACGTGACCCCCAAGGTGACGTTACCCCAAGGTCACAGGACCCCAGGTCACGTGACCCCATAGGCCACGTGGCCTGTGACCTTGGGGGGTCACATGACCCCACCAAGGTCATCCCAAGGTCACGTGACCTTGGGAGTCACGTGACCATGGGATGACCTTGAGGGTCACGTGACCTTGGAATGACCTTGAGGTTACGCCGACGCCGCTCAAGCCGGAAACGGGCGCCTAAGAGCTGCGCTCTAAAAATACAGCTGGCAATCCTGGTGTGACACCCAAATACCTGGTGTGCCCACCAGCAATGCCGATATTTTGAGCACACCAGCCTGCTGTGCCCACCAGAAATGCTGGTGTACCCTCACACCAGACTGGTGGGCACACCAAGCGAGTCTCGTGTCACACCCCACGGGCTCATGTGCCCACCAGGCAGCCTGGTGTGCACACCACGGAGATTGATGTGAGACCAGTGTTGTATTTTTGTTGACTTTCACCCCGTCCGCGAGCGTGTTTTTGATTAGTTGGTGTGACGCCCCTTCTCCCGACGTGGTGCCTCGCTTCCTCTTCTCCTGATGGCTGCCAGAGGCCCCGTGGTGGTTACCTTTGTGCTCAAGTGGCCCCCTCGTGTCCAGCACCTTCCCAGGTGGCCTTGAGCAATTTGGGGTGCTCGCCCCTTCGGGGTTTTTCTTTCCCTTTCCGTCTTTATGAATTTTGAGAAAATAAAGGAATCTTCTTTGTGAGTCGAAGCCTAAACGATGTGTGTTTTTTGGTGTGCTTTCCTGACTTCCAACGAGCAAAAAATAGTTAGACATGATCTGGTAGCAAAACAACAAAGAAAGCTAATTATTATTACATTTTTAGTTCCGAAACTTTGGAATTAATGGCCACATCATTCCTACTATGAGTCAGGAGGACGTCTACTGCTTGAAGCGAAAAGGGGCTACCCTGCGAGCCACCACAACAAAGATTATCAACGAGATTAGCGTGCTGCTTGCCACGGATCTGACCGACATCGGTGAGCTTGAAGAAAGATTTGATAATATTATATTTCAGAAGGTTTTCCTGAAAGAGCTGGACAAGGAAATCAGGCTGTCTCTCAAATATGATCCCTTAAAAGAGAAGATGACGGTCGCGGAGGGGTACGCGGAACGGATCAGCATAACGAAGACCCTAGTCAATCGCAAGCTGAAAGGCCAAGAATTCCGGAACGACAGACCCTCCGGTTCTTCGACGCCGGGCAGTGACTCAGGACAAGCTCCAGTTGATCACGGCTGACTCTCACAACAGTAAAGCTTCTGAAGCTTTACTGTTGTGCTTTTTGAATGAAGTAATTATGACATCAGCGTTATTGTCAAAATTATCATTGTAGCCTTTTTGCGAGTAAAGGAACACCAAGTCAACAGGTGCTTTGGTATCACACCACAACAAATGAGGGGACGCACGAGATCAGACGCACAAGACGGCCCTTCGACAGCATTGCGGATGGGATTATTACACCTTACCCTCGTCTTGTAAATAAACACTTTATTCATTAAAACTACATGCTGTAAAAAGCGAAAAACCCAAGACCCGCCAGCTTAGAGTGTGAATAGCTCAAAGCAGTGAAAGCGAGTGGCAAGTCAGAAACAGTGATGGTCCCGGTGGATCACACGCAGTCATCGAACGGAAATGCAACTGTGACGCCTCCCACGTCGGAAAGAGCCCTCGCCACTCTGCTACCACCTCCTAGGCCACTCGACAGGTCTGGCGACTCGGATGACTCCTAGAAAACCGGTGGGATGAGTTTAAGTTATGTTCAAGCACCACTGGACTCCAGTCACAAGACGCCAAGGTACAGGCCGCAGCATTCCTCGTGACCCTCGGAAAAGACGCAAGACGGGTCTACAAAACCTTCAGGTTTGCGAACCCAGGGGCGAGATGCGCGTCGAAAAGCTAGTGGAGCTGTTTGATAGGCATTTGAGGACAGCAAACAACGTCATCTGCAGGGACTTCGTCTCTGGAACACAGAACCAGCGAGACGGTGAACTGTTTGACGACCTGCTTACCTACCTACGTACACTCTCAAGCCAGTGTGAGTTTGGCGAGATGCACGACCGCAGGATACAAAGTCGGTTCATCCTTAGAATGACCAAAAAGTGACTACAGCGGAGCATGATTAACGAAGACAGAACGCTGGATCAAGTGATCAACAAATTCCGAACCGAAGAACGCGGAGCCCAGCAGTTCAAAAATATTCAAGCTGGCGCGACACCCACCGTAGTGCATGGGTTACATTCGGAAGCATGCTCTCAGTGTGGATACCTTAACACACAAGCGAAGGTTGTTGAGCAGAGGGTGCGAAATGCACGAACTGTTGTAGAAAATGACACTTTGCAGGTTCGTGGGGCACACCACAAAAGTCAATCAGGCCTGAAAGTATGCCAGAAAGACACGTACGTCAAGTAGGGCGATGAGAGACACCCGACCACGATTAGGACGACGAAACGTCGGCCTGAAGCATACAGAATGGTCCCCGCGACGAAGAATTCTGGAGTGCAGGTGTCAATATCGCAGGGACGTAAGACAGCTGCAGAATCGACACTGGAGCGAACTACCCCATGTTGTCTGCAATGTAAGTTAGACGTGTTATGACTCAGAAGCCACAAGTTGTCACTACTACAGGGTGATTCAAGGAGACACCAGGCTCTTTAAATCGACCGCAAAATTCGGTTTCTTTGCCTATTGCGCTACGATTTTGTGCAGCGTTGCCCCCAGATGGTGCATTTTTTTGTAAAATTTGCAAAGAGCGAACTTACCTGAGGAAAAAATAAGGAAAGAAAAAGGCTTAGCTCCTACGGAAACGCAGCGACGCCACCTGTCTTCAAACAACACAGCGCCGTTTTGCACGGGAGACAAGAGATGGCGCAAGCGGTCGTGACGCCAACTGCCGCCAACGAAAGAAGATACGACGCCGAGAGCCGGCGTCTTGAGCAGACAAGGAAGTGCAGTTCCTTGTTGTTACCGCGCCTGTTTTTGTTTCTGCGACTGTAGCCGCCTGCGGAACGCGCGCCGCATTTGAGTTGAAAAGATCGTCTGCTAAACACGACGGCTCTTGGAGCCGTATGCTCGTTCGTTGGCGAAGTTGGCATCACGACCGCTTGCGCCATCTCTTGTCTACCGTGCGAAAGGGCGCCGGGTCGTTTGAACGCCGGTGGCGTCGCTGCGTTTCCATAGGAGCTAAGCCTTTTTCTTTTTTTACTTTTTCCTCAGGTAAGTTCGCTCTTTGCAAATTTTACACAAAAAATGCACCATCTGTGGGCAACGCTGCACAATGTCGTAGCGCTAGAGCTTAAGAAACCGAATTTTGCGGTCGATTTAAAGAGCCTGGCCTCTCCGTGGATCACCCAGTAGAATTGGCTCACTTTTGAGATACGTCAGCAAAGCAGAGGACCGCATCATCCTGCCAGTCATGCACGGTAGCAGGAGTACCGAAGTGAAATTCTACATCGTGTAAGGGGAAGTAGCCACCGCGATTAGCGGTGCCATCGCGAAAAAAACTGAACATGATCATGCGAGTGGCATCTGTGGAAAGGCACTGCAGCCAGACGGCGAAACAACATGAAGACATCTTTCACGGACTGGGAGAATTAAAAAGCGTGAAATACCACATGACACTCAAGCCAGATGCACAAGGCGAGATCCAGTAGCCACGTACAGTCCGGGTGGCCATCAGGAACGAGCTGAAGAGCCAAATGAACGATCTCGTGCAAAAAAGAGGGATTGTGGCGGTGACAGAACCAGTGAAGTGGGCTCACCCTATTGTGGTTGTACAAAAGGAAGACAAACTCCGACTGTGCCTTCATCCTCAAGAGCTCAGCGAGATAGTTACACAAGAGGCCTACTGTATGCCTACCTTAAACGGCATGCCACACGATTGGAAGAAGCCAAGTCCTTCTCGGCGCTAGGCGCAGCCACAGGGTTTTGGCAAATAAACCTGGGCACGCCCAGCTCGTACTTGTTTACGTTTTCGTCACCGTTTGGGAGGTACAGATTCCTTCGAATGCCTTTTGGCATATACTCTGTTCTCGAGGTGCTCCTGAAGAAAATGCATATGATGTTCGAAGGCTTCGACGAAGTGGAGATCATGATAGACGACATACTCATCTGGGGAACGAAAACTGAGGAACATGACCGTTGGCTTCAGGCGGTACCACAAAGGTGTCGAGAGATCAACTTACGACTGAACAAGGAAAAGTTCAAGTTCTGCATTAAACAAATGAACTATCGGAGTCACATTTTCTCAGCAGAGGTGCTCTCGATCTATCTGAATAATGTGAAAGACATTCTTGCTCTACCAAGATCGAACATTGTGGGCGAACTGAAGAGCTTCCTACGAGGGGTGAACTGCCTGGGAAGGCTCGTCTCTAACAGGTCGGACGTAAGTGCGTCGTTGAGGCAACTTCTAAAGGAGACATCGTGGTCATTGACAGAAGAACAGAGAGAAAGTTCAGAGCCCTTCGGATGGCTCTGACGGTTCCACCCATGCTGCGGTCTGTGACAAAAAGAAGAAAGTACCGCTCTCAGTAGATGCAAGCTCCAGAGGAACAGGCACAGTGTTGCTTCACAAGGGACAGCCAGTGGCTTATTCTTCAATGTTCTTGAATGAAGCTCAGAACTATCCACAATTCGAAAATGAGCTGTTAGCGATCGTACACGGCTGCATTCGATTCCACAACATCTTCGGACATACCGTTGTCGTGGCGTCAGACCACAGGCCATTCGAGGCTATCTTCTGAAAGCCTCTCAACCTATGTCCTCTCACTCTACTCAGCATGAGATTGACATTTATAAAATGTGAACTTCATGTTAAGTACACCTCAAGGAGGGAGCTATATATTGCCAACACTTTCTCTAGAAATCTATCGAAGGAGGAAGAGCCAGAGGTTTTCGAGGTGAATGTCCTCGAGTTTTTCCCTCCTTCAAAGACGAAACCTTGGAAAAATGTCAGAAAGTGACAAGTAGAGACAAAGATATGACCACCATGTTACATTATGCAAGAGATCAGTGGTTAGTTAGCAAAGAAGACCTAGCAAACACTCTGAAGTAGTACTGGCCATACAGAGATGAGATACATGAAAAGGATAACTTCCTGTTCAGGTCAAATCGTGTCATCTTTCCCGGACAACTGAAGAATAAAATGCGAGCTAAGTTCCACAGGGCACACAGTGGTTTAGGGAAGACAATAAAATATGCCAACGAAGTTCTCTACTGGCCAACGATGCAGAAGGACATCAAGGATATTGTAGACTGCTGATTGTGTGCAAAGAGACCAACCTACGACAGCAGGAAGAACCTCTTATTAACCATCTTGGGCCAACCGCACCATGAAAAGGTGCTGGAATAGACTTGCCCCAACACAACGGTCATCATTACATCGTGATATGGGACTACTACTTGTTCGGCTACGAAACGAGCAATCCAGAGGATAGCCCCCATGCAAGTGATCAAGTGCTGCCTGACAACGTTTGCTGTGCATGAACTGCCGGCCGAAATTGTTTGAAAGAGAGGCGGACCATTGAATGGCGCGGACTTTAAGGAGTGTCTACAAGCTCGATAAATCTCCCAGGTGACATCCAATAGCTACCATCCGAAATGAAATGGGGTGGCTGAGAGAGCGGCGCAGGAAGCCAAATAGCTTATGAACAAATTCAAATATAATACTACAGATTACTACGACGTTCTACTAGAGCGGCGCAACACACCTCGGGAAGAACTCTTGTGATCTCCAGTTCAAGGGCGTATAATAGCCATAAAAGGAAAGAAATATCCATTCATCTTTCGCTGCTTCAAAGCACGAAAACAAGCCACACAGTGGTACAACAGCGGTTGAGGGACACCAAAAAGTAACAACAACAACAATACAACGAAAATGCCAAAACGCTGCCTGAACTTCACACCGGAGAAGATATATTTCTCAGGGATCAGCACAGCGGAAAGTGAAGGCATGCTCTTGTTGTAGCAAAAGCACCACAGCCAAGATCGTATATCGTCCAAGATGACGACGGTGTCCAGTACAGTCGAAACAGCATAGTGCTCGACAGAAGTCAAAGAACGAAAACAAAACCGGCCCGCTTTAGGGACACAAATTTAGTCGGCAAGTAGGCAAAGAAAGAGAGATGTAGACTGGTACGAACTACATCGTGAGGCAGAGGGCCGGTAAACTGTGAGGAAGAGGACTAGGGAGACGCGAGATGAAGCTCACGAGACAGGCCTTTGACTCCATCGCGACGGGCTTATACTACATCAGCGTTATTTCTTATAACGTCTTGTAAATAAACACTTTATAGTGTAAACTAAAAATCGCGGGAATATTTTCTTTGGTTTTACAAATCAGTTATTAGTAAACCATGCTTCCGAGGGTAGTACGCTCTCAAACAGCACGCGCTGTTCGACGGTGCACCAACGTTGAACTGCGCGTGTTTTGTGGAAAAGTGTGCGAAAAAAGGTTCACTTCTTGTGTTATTTGATCATCCGGTGTGTGGGGTCTCGTCGCCTCTAGTCGCCTACAATGGGCCGAGAACTTGGGAGGGGAACCCAATGGCTTAATGTTGGCCGCCGCCATGGCAAGGACAAACTGTCGGTGCTTTTGGTACTGTGGTGCATGGATCGGGAGTCATCTGTAGGACACCGTCGACGTCGGCGGTAGGCATCTGTGTGGCTCTGTGTCGTGCTGTGCCGGCGCCTTAGGGCCTTCACGTGCTGCTGCACAGACAAGCGACGAGGTAAGGCGGGGGCTGCCCACGTTGAAGATAGACGCGCCCGTCTGCCTGGCACAGGGTGGCAGCGGGAACAAAAATGCCTGAAACGACGACCAGAGATGGAGGCGCAGTAGAAGATTCTTGCGCGGAAAGTGGCCGACGGCGGACGTTTGCGGTAGTTGCGATTACGGCGCCGAATCGGGCGACGGCCCGTTGGCATTGTCCGTACTTTTATAATAGTGTTTATTTCCCCCATAATATGATGGTGTCATTTAGGAAACAAGTCTGTGAGGTACAACTTGACGGGTTCCTGACCACCTACAGCAGCAGCAACAGAGTGAGGACATAATACAGAAATCAAAAGATAAACATAAATGTACAAAAGTGATATTTATCTCAACATGATAAGCAAAAGACTTAAGATTATTACAGTTTTCACATATTGGGCATGACGGGCATAAAAAAATCTCATAGTAATAAGAAATAAACACAAAATAAAGAGAGTAACTACACTAATCATCAGTGAAAAAAGGTTGACCTCACTTCACTCAACGATAGCTTATCCTAATCAATACCTTTAGCTAAATACAGATTAAATAATTTAGGAACAAAATATTTCAACGTTTGTGTGCCATAGTTTGTTCTCGGTGTGACCCCCTCCCAACATTCAGCTCCAATGTGAATGTGTTTCACGATTTGTGCAAGGTTTATAATAAAGTTCGCATTTCAAACTTGCTTCACTTTTATACTATTGGCACACTTGTAATCATAATATGTGTTTACATTTATTACATTCACGTTTTCGAATAAGCTGGCTGCATGAATGTCAAATGGGACATCTCCTATAGCTCTTAGTGCTTTCTTTTGCAACACATGTCACTTTTCTAGATTAGTAAAAGTCGTTCAACTCCAAAATAAGTGGCAGTAGTTTAAGTAGATTGGGAATCTAAAATTATATAATAATGATTTTACTTTTTCTTAAAAAATTGTTCGATGATTTTTAACATGCCCGCAGCCCGGGATAGCTCTGGAATAAGGTAGCTTATATGATTTTCCCATGACATACTCTCTGAGAAGGCAACACCTAAGAGCTTAATGGAGTTTACCATTTCAATTTCGCTAGATTTTTGATTTAGGCCTTTTTGTGATGTTTACGAGTTTCTTTTTAGGACGAAAGAACACGGTTTTTTTTCTTCACATTTATTTGTAACGCGTTGTTCTTATACCATATTTCACATCTAGACTGAGTAAGGTTAGCCATATCAATTAAGGTATCAGCATCATCGGCAGTAAAGAGTCAACTTGTGTCCTCAGCGTAGTTGACAAATTTTTGCATTTGTATCAATATTGGTCAGAGGATTAACATATATAGTAAAAAAGAAAGGACCAAAATACTACCCGGTCGTACGCCAGAAAGAAGAGGTTTTATGGTGGAAGAGTTTCCAACAATGCTGACATATTGCATTCGATGCCCAAGATACAACCGTACTGACTGTAAAGCGTGCCCTCGAATTCTATAGTTATCTAATTTAGAACGTAGAACTTTACAATTGAGACAATCGAAACCCTTAGTAAAGTCTAGGAAGACTTTAAGGGCCATCATCTTGCTTTCAAATCTTTGCAAAATGAATTCTTTATAAACAAATAGGGCAGATTTAGTAGATTTGTGCTTTCTAAAACCGTACTGCGACGCTGTTATCAAGTCATACTTATTAAAAATTGGTTAATTGGGTACAAATGACGTTTTCGAGTGCCTTGGCAAACACTGGCCATATTGATGTGGGTCTGGAATTTTCCATGTCATTTACGCTTTCTTTTTATGCAATATACTGAGACTTTGGCAATCTGCATTCGCTTAGGAAACACTCCTGTGGCTTGAGGCATATTAAATATGTAGGTTATCACAGGTGCTAACAAATGGATCAGATGCTTTACGGGCCTTATTTGAATGCCATCCACGTCACAGCTTCCACTGTTTTTGAGCTGAAAAATTTCACTCAACACTTCTGGTTCGACCACAGGGTCGACCCAGGATGCGGTGAGAACTTGCAACGCTGGGACGATAGTCATGCAGTACACAATGGTGGCGTGTCATTCCCAGGCGTCAACTTTGACCTTTAACGATCCCGAAAATTTTCTCCAAGATATATGAGTGGAATAAACCCTCTCTGGCGAAAGTGATGAGTTACGCTCATCCTGAGACAGGGGACTGGGAATCCGACTACAAGCATACCTAATTGCCAGTCCAACCAGGGCCCTGATTTACATTCAGGCTGGTGTACGGAAGAAATTGAAGAATGGCTTCCGTACATGATCTAGGCGCGATGCTATTTGCAGCAACTCCGCACAAGCTCCGACACGATTGTTTGCTTGACAACTAAGCGCGGGCGCAGACGTTATCTCCGCTGACAATCGCTTGTCATTGTCAAAAAGGAGTTTATTTCTTCCCCATAATGATGACCGCCTTAATTAGACTTTGTTCAGATACGCCGTTGGACGCTGGCATGTTTTCCCTTCGGCCTCTTGATGCCGCGGAAGTGTTCCTTGCCCGTGAAACATCCCGTACCCTTTGAGGCATTCCGTTTCGGGTGTTCCGTCGCTCCAATCGCGCCTCCGGTCACCAACGTCCGATTCGTTAGATGCCGGCTTGTTTATTAGAAGGTTCGACGCGCGAAAGCGCCTTTGTTCGCGTATCTTTGAGATGTCTTGTATTGAATGTTTTGAGTGCCATTCACAAATAATGTGACATTTTCCAAAGCAGTCATTAACGCACTTTGCGGTCTCTCTGACGTAGCATCGGCGACATGTCAGTAAAATCCAGGAATGTCTCTCAAACCGAGATAGTAGATCGCACAGGTTGTACAAGCACAAACTGACACACGTGATATTTCCGCACTTGGCTTGAGCCAAATTTGTTTTAGAGCTTTGTGCGAAGTTGCAATTCAACGTGTATGCGCGCCCTCTAAGTTCCTTTTCTGTGGCTTTGTTCTTACGCGACATAGAGGCAACAAAGCCACTAGAATTCGCAAAGGCGCTTTCATATCAGCAATATTCCCATTTCAAAAGTCACGTAACGATTGATAGGAGAACTGACCCACTGCACAATGCCTTAAAAACGAACACCACTGAACGTGCAAATAGCGCGTCAGTAGATTTGACTTGTGGTCGCATCGCACGAAAAGTCGTGACGCCGCTGCGCATTCGATATCAAGGAACTCGCGGATGTGGCCGCCATTATGCAGGGATTTCACAGCTTCAAACAAAAGGCGAGATTTTCGAAAGGGGTGTACTTCCGCGTCTCTTCAAACTTAAAAAAAATGACGCTCAATGATGCAGAGCGATATCACCGCTTCTACTGTGATCTTGGTGAGCTATGGTACAGCGAAAGACTGCAGCTTCATTATTTGCCAATGAACGCGCATAATTTTGCAAGGACAATGATGGTTTTATTTTAAAGTGAGCGATCACGGACTCTGGCGTGCTTGCTTTTCTTAGGAGGCTCTCAAAATGTTCTTGCAAAATTGAAGCGATTCTAAAAGTGTGGTGCCGCGCAGAGCATCTTGGTATTCCATTCGCAGCAGTTTCGGTTTCTATTTTCTTCTTAGCTCACAATATCCCATCATAACCAAATAAAGAGCTTTCATTTTGAATATGTGACTGTCCTTAAATGGGTAAAAAGGTTGGTGTTGCCTACCGATTCGAATATTATACTGGGGAACGTTTCAGGGCTCCAGATGCGCCACAGTTTCGGTGAAGGTGGACACAGAACTAGGATAGCAGATAGAAGGCGTGTAATATACCGGCCTGTTTCTTCGGCTCGTCACTGGAGCCAATGAAACAGGGGTCTTAAATTATTCGTGAGCCAGGAGGGTCATTCTTCAACCTGGAGTTAGAGCCAGGCCCGCCAAAAGGGTGGCAACACGGCTGGCCGTACTCCTACTCCTCACTAACTCTCCGAAGGTTTTTACGGCCGCTGGATCTACGTGATTCAACGGGAGCTCGATAAATCGTCGATAAATGGGTGTATGGAAAAGTGCGCAGACTTTATTTGCATGCTGTGCTCCGAGTCAGGAAATTTGAAACCGAAACCATGCCACTCCTCTTCATGGCCAAAGAGGTCCCATAATGCAACCCGCGTGTTTTTTTTTATGCATAGGTAATTGTAAGGAGCCAATTTGGCGTTAGGTGTGAAAGCTAACACGAAATTTGGTTTCATTTTGGCACATGCGCACTGGTGAGCCCTTCTTTCTTAGGTGCACCCAATCGTTGTGACTGCGATTCTAAAACTAACCTAAGTTTATGTATTCGAACTTGCTGCGATTAGCACCGCACATGGGATCTGCTCAACTAAGGACTTTGTTAGACTTGGGCTGTTCCAGTCACGGCAGCGATTTGACACGAGCCACCAGATAAACGCTCCTCGAGGCATTGTTTTAAGCCAATGCGGAGTGTGGTTGCAGTGCTCGTAACCAATATATGCATTGCGTTTGAACATTATTGTCATGAGGGAAATCATGTGATTGTAACAACCATGTAATGCCCGTTACTCCCTAATCCAGTTTTGTGGAGACAACTTTGAAGAAAGAAGCTTGATTTATCCGAGAAATTATACCTCGAGAAGGGAGGTTCCTGGTGATTGGAGTTTGCTGCGAGTGTACTTTTGTCACACCTGGGTGTTTTCACGTCATATCGTGCAATGACGTTCAGGGTTTATTTAAACGACATAGATAATGTTCTTCCGGATGCAAAATTCTGAACCTAGAGGCGTGGCGATTGCCAAGGCTTCGCAATGGTATTGTCCACAGCCGTCAATGTCACACCTAAGCATGCACGTATTTATTATTCTTTTTACGTATCTTATGAAATGTTAGGACAGGTACACACAATATAAAAAATACAATAAATAATTTCTAAGCAAGTCATATTATGAAAGACGTAAAATAAACACGTTTTCGAAATACATTCACAAATTATTGGCCAAACGGAATGCTTCATAAAAAGAAACGCGAAGAAATATGCTTCCGAAATTATGATCTTTAAATGCGTTTTACGAATACAGAAAATTGAGTTTAGCTATTATTTTTGCTACCTTTTTAATGCAGAAATGTATATCATTGCTCTAAATATTGCGAAATTGCACGTCAATCTAAAAACAAGAAAAACTCGAGATCTTATTTCTTTAAAGAGGCTGCGCAACAGTTTCGGTGCTTTGCTTAAATATTTTGGGAGTTGTTTTCTCGACCTTTCTGAAGTAAAGAACAAAAAACCGGTTTGGCTTTAATGTCCTAGTTTTAATTTTAAAAATGAACAAAAACTGAGGTTTTCGGAACCTCTCAACTTCTTCACCATCTTCCGAGTGACGTGCGCTGTGACGTCAATGGGGTTTGCGCGGGGTTCCGGTGAAGCTCTTTCTCTAGAGCCATGAGTAAGCAGCGAGAACTCATCCGCTTGCGACCGCGTGACCACATGCTGGTGGGCGCAGCGCGAACAATATTGTGAAAGGAGGAAAGTCTCATCCGGGTCCGGCCATACCCTTCCGGCACTGTCCCTTTCCCCTCCGGTTTCTGGCGGCTGTTTGCGGAAGCAGATAGAGCTGACGGTTTTGTGGACGTAGGATAGGTGGCGCCACTAAGACTTCGTATAATAAAAGTTTTGTCGATGATACCAGGTTTTTGACGCATTTATATTTATGTTGGATCGACAAGATTTATAAAAAAGTTACATTTTTTTCGAGCAGGTGTTCGCACATTTCGCTATTTTTCTACAAGACACCCCAGTGACGTTACGCCGCGTGTTTCTCATGGCCGCCGCTCGCGGCTGCAGGTCGGAAAATATTCAAATTGTTTGCCTCCATTACGCGGCGGAATCCCATCTTTTCGAAGGAAGGATGTTTGTTTTCTGTCCTTTGTGACGAGGTGAACAACGTCAAAAGTTGAATATGCCAATTTTTTGAACGTTAAAATCGTTGCGCAGCTCCTTTAAATTCTCCTTAACAGTTTACTGTTACTTGAACTAACTTGTGGTGGCAAAACAATGATGAATTTATTGCCTCCTTAAAGAAATAAAAACAAGTCTTCACTCAAATTGAGCAAGGTTGTCTTCGGTATACTCGCATTGCAGCACAACATCGGCTGCTATACTTCGTTTACCCTTATGCTAATGCTAGCTCCTCTGCCTTCAGCTCCAGCTCGCTGGCGTCCGCAGTGCTTTGGTTACTTTCGCTTGCGCGTTCACATTTGTGCTGCAAAAGCAGAAAGCTCGCGCTCAAGGAGGAGCTTCTAGTCTCAGTTTGAGAGTGAACGCAGTATAGTAAACACTTTTTTTTTTCACAAAAAAAAACAACAAAAAAGGCTGCAGAGCGGTGCTGTTCTCTCTTGGGGTAAAGACAGTGATGCTGTACATAGCATAGTTCGGTTTAAATTTGTATTTCTTTTTTGCAACGCCCCCCCCCACCCCGCCCCCCTTGTCAATCCCATTATCTTACGAAGGACTGTCGGCGTTAACGAGTGCTGCCAGGAGCTTAGAACTGCATGCAGAGCACACTCCCGTAAATAACTAATCCCTAACACAGTAAAGGTATATCAGTACAAAAACTTAGACGAAGTCGAAGCATCGCACTTAAAAGTGGAACGCGATAGCGAAACACATCAACGTTTAAGCTCCCGCTCCTTCCCAAGCCTGTGCATGCGTGCCTTGAGTGGCGAATTTTAATGCCGGCTGATGTAGCGAACGGACGTGCGCATGATGGCCACCGAAGGAGCTTTACAGCGACGGGTGTTCGGCCAGTGGCGTCACAAGGGGAGGGGGGGGGGGGGCGGGGCGCGCGGACCGCCCCGGGGGTGCACGGCGGCTGCAGGGGGTGTCACGGCGGGCCGCGAGGGGATGGGGGGGGGGGTAGTCGCGGCGGGCCACGCGAGAGCGGAGGGGGAGGGGGGTCGCGGCGGGCTACCGCCCCGGGTGCCGCTGACCCTCGTGACGCCACTGTGTCTGGCGTGGCACTTCTGCTACTTCTGCTTCTAGAATCTCTGACGAGTACAATGATATTTGCCTACCGTGCCGAACGTATCAAAACAAATTAGTCTGTGTGAATGTTTAAACAGCCTATAACTTAGCCTGCCACAACGGGCGACTTGTCTTCCAGCTTTAAGTGTGCAATTCAGCCAGTGCAGTACAACCTTAAGCCTGTGGCCTTTAAGGTGCACCACGCAGTGGTGACAAACGACCGCACGCCGACACGATGCTCACCCATTTCGAAATGGACAGGGGTGTGGGACAATTTCAAGATCCCTGGGTTCAATCCAGGTTGTGGAGCGTCCTCAGAAACATCGAATTCAGTGTTTTCTACGAAGAAACCTCTCACGTAATTTGTTTATCCGGGCTTAAAAAAAGAAAAAAAGAAAATCAAGACATATTTAAAAAAACATAAAACAAAACAATTTTTTCAACAGCGACAGTCAACAATGCTCTACTCAGCATCCAGTAATAGTTCATGTGAGCCGCGGATGAGAGCGCTGCAATACAAGGTGAACATGCGCAAAGTAACATGTCTTTTTTTTATAATTCGCAAACGTTTTTCGAAGTCCATAAGAAAAGGCGTTAAGGCTTCTCGATAAAAAAACACTGAATTGTATGTTTCTGAGAACGCTCTAAAACCTTGCCTTCGGAACTTTAGATCTAAGCTGAATATTTTAAAAGCTTCATAATTAATTATTATTAAGTCATCACTTGTGCAAAAAAAATGCCTCACTTGTTCCAAACAATAAAGAAACGTATTCGCTTGGTTTCGTTTTCCTCTAATGCACCAAAACATTTCTAAACCTTGGCTCAATTTAGGTAGAATACCTTCTATATGCATTTAAAAGAGGCCGTTCAGGGTTTATCTACCTTTAGGTACGGCACCGGTGGTCAGAGGGAACCCGATGCCCAGGGAGAACCCTACCTCGTGGCGTCCCATCCAGTGGCCGATGATTACCGGCAAGAGCGTTTGCCGCGCGTGGGTTTGGGAACGCTATGCCAAACACGAATATCCCTGTATCCAACCGTGTTTTTTGGGAAATACGGGTAGGCAATGTGATTTCGTGGTCGAGCGGAAAACGGGCCCACAGGGCTCGCGAGGACCGCCGGCAGGAAAATTATGGGAAACGTGCGACCCTCATCGTCGTCGGGTGCTCGGACGTGCATGTGTACGGCCCGATCTGATCCTCAGTGGTTATCACCTTTTCGGTACCATAAAAAAGCTGTTGCGTAGGCGGAATTTCGTGGAAATTTGTGAGTTTCAAGCTTCTTTCCAGGTGGGGTACGATGCCCTTGTAAGATATGTTTCTTTGAAGGGCATGGTAAGACAGACCTACAGGTGGTGAAAGTGCATTTGGCTTCATAGGGTGTATATAGAAAATGTGGACATATCTACCGACCTCTAAGTAGCTGATATCGGAAACAATAAATATATTGCAAATCAATAAGGTACACCAGTCGTAACTACAGCACATTCGCCAAACGTCCATGGCCGGCTTGCTACAAAGAGCATCTTAGCTGAGGCTGGGTAAAAGCCTTCTAAGCATGGGGCGCACGAGCGCTTGAGGCTCTACTTGGGAGGCCACTTAACTCGTAAGTAATCTTTGGCAGTGCTTTCTTTCACCCTATTTCAGCCAAAACGTTGCTTCTAGAAAGACCGCTCTTAGCCCTTGGTGGGCATAATGAAGATTTCAGTACAAATAAAAGTGAATGGCAGGCATGAACTGGACGACGTATTCTTTATAGTTTCAATGTAGTATTCATCATCGTATGGAAGCGAACGCCCTTTGACCATTCGCATCGTGGATAGGACTTGTAATTAAAGTTGAACATATTCAATCGCCACCCTGCTTGCTTCGATCTGAATGAGCATCGTACCGGCGTGCAGTCGTGTATCACTACTGTGTGATGCACGTTAAGATCCCCAGGCTAGTGATTGTGCTGCACCGGCTAAATTGCTCATCTGCAGCTGGGAGTCTCGTTGTCCGGTAAGGCTGATCAAGTTCTAGGCTGTATAAACATACACACAACCCAATTTTGTGAAGGTTGTACATATGTACCGACAAGAATTGCTCCGATTTCAAGCACTTGCGTGCGGCACCTGCTTAAAATTGGATGGCGTTGATTGTTAATATTCGTTGCTCAAGTGGAAATATAGTCGGTTTTATACTTTAACGCTTTGAATGTGCTGGCGCGAGCGCGTGAGCTCAAAGAGTGTCTTATTCGCTCGAGATCACGTGGTAATGAATCACCAGATGAAGCCACACGCTCAAGCCAGCAGCTTTGAGAGTGTTCTACTAATTGTGCACGAAATGTAAAGTCGATCATGAAGACCTGTTTTAACGTAACGTCAGCGGCCTTTCTGAAGAAGCAGACGAACTTGCGCTTCTAAGATTCATAGCAAAAACAAAATTTAAACCTTGGACTATGGACAACACGCATACAAAAGTTTAATTACACTGCTTCCTATTGATATCTTATAACTGCTATCTAAAATATTTCCAAAAAAGGTGGAGAGTACTGTAATCTTTCAGTTGCAATTACCATTTTGTTGCATGCGACGAGCCGTTTATGTCACAGAAAGTTAAAAACTGAACAAGAAAGAATGCAAGAACACGTGGAAGGGCCAACAGTAAGATAATTTATGAGACTGAAGAAGCACGACATCATAAGAAATATCAATCCCCGTTCCACCTCGCTCTATATGCCTCTAAAACACGGGTTCTTGAACTATGGTCCGCGGACCCTCAAGGGACCACGAGAGCGTTCGGTGTCGTCCATGCTTATTTGAGGAATCTGAAATGGCCAACTGAACCGGTGTTTGCATGGCAAAAACAGTGACAATTTACAATGTGCATGACAAGAAAAAAGCAATTATCAGCAACCTCGATGATTTAAGCAGCCGGTTAGAACACAAGGATTTAGACTACTTTTTCTGGCTGAATAATTTTCACGAGTCCTTCGAAGTGGAGCTACGAATAAATTTGACGACCGCGAATCCCGAGCAATTGAAGTCCCTGAGCTAGAACGAGATAATAATTTCGCCATATCCGTGCCGACACAGGTTGGATAATTAATGAATTTCAAGAAAAAGCCGATAAAAGAAGAGGTGCTGCTTGAACTTTCCTGCAACACATCTACGCAAGAAGTGTTCTCGCAGCGCCCCTTTACCAATTTGCGAGGACAAATGCTTTCGTTATACCTTCACATGCGCCAGACGGCAGTAAGGCTCTTGCTGCCATTTTCGATGACATTCATGAATGAATTCATGTTTTCTGCACTGGTTTACTTCAAATCAAAGTCACAAAACAGGATGACGTTCAGCCAGATTTCCGACTTTAATTTCCTTTAAGTGAGATTGACGTCAGCAGCTTCGTTGTGGACATGCAAAACTACTTTTCATGCAGATTGTGTGCTGCAGTGCGCCTGTTCATATCAAGAACCTATAACGTATTCCGGGCAGCTGCAAATATAGTACCCATTTATGGTCCTTTATTCCCGTGTCGTTTTAAGCGTGCCTTCTCGTTATGAATGTTGCGCTCAATCGAGGTTCCTAAATATCCTCTGAATCAGTTAGGGGGTCTGTAAGGGCCAAAAGATGGAGAATCCCGGCTTTAGAACACCTTTGATTAGATACATTTTACATTTCGAGCATTTCTGAGGCAGATGGAAAATGCCGAATGACACAGTTGTGTGGTGCAGTGTAAAAAAAGATGTTTGAATGATGAAGCACATCATGCCATGATGTGCCAAACAAAAATCTGCTGCCAGATCATAACGATAACAGAAGACCGTAGTTCCTGGCGTCGCAATCTTTAGAATATTGTAATTAATACCTGGAACTACAGAATTCTGCATCAATGGCGTGCCTGGCGCGAGCACACTCGCATAGCTTAGTAGATATCTTTCTGACGTGAGTAAAACACGTAATAAAGGTGTGGTTTAATAAAATATCTAAAAAGTATTATGTTTAAAATGGGACTCGGAGAAAACAAAAGCGATTAAAATCTATAGATAAAAAATAAAGGTGCAAACGGAAATCTCTTAGCTGTTTAAAGCCATTGAAATATTCTGTTGTCTATACAATTTTGGATTACACGTTCGCACCTCTCTGCTGATAAAGGTTTAGATGACTAGAACACACTTGCAAGCACTTCTGGTTTTGGTATCATTTTTGCACTTATGCCGAATTCTATACTTGTGTATATGGAAAAGGAAAGACGAGAACAATCGATCATCCAAACCACGACAAAATGACGGTTCTGTTCTCTGTAAGAATTAAAAAAAGAAAAATCAAACCCTTTATTTTAACATAGGCTGGTTATCTAGGATAGCGCGAAAACGCTCCTGCGGCAACCGTGAGCAAAATGACAGCGCGGGTATCTAAGGAGGTGTGCCAAGTCACGCGGCCGCCGAGAGAAGTACAGACGTGAAGGAGGAAGGCCGGCTTCTCGCAGAAGCATTCATGCTCGCAAACCAGGGCCCTTTGTGCAGGGAGAGTTTGGCACTATTTTGAAGATGCCGACAATCCAGCAACCACAGCTGGACGGGAAGCAATTATGAGGAGAAACAATGCCTCCGCCATTTTGTCTTATCAAGTTTCGAACCCACTCTGGATTAGGCACGCAAGTTATGCTGTGACCAAGCATTGTAATCGAAGCGTTTATGGCTAACGTAAATATATTTTTGCGCTGTACAAGTAGTAAGAAGCTCTATCATACTTATCAGCTACGATCTCTTAAACTTATAGGAGCTTAAACGCAATCCTCTTCTGTGAAAAATGGATTTGCAATACTTTGAACATGAGTTCTCAAAAATGGCCACCGCAAAATATTCAGTGCCGTGACAGGCGCCATCTAGGAGAGGCGCTTTGAGCCCTCGCACTCAATCCTTAGATTTTTTTTTTAGTATTCCGATTTTTGATTAAAACAAAGAAATATAAAGCTTTTTTGAAGATCAATAAAGGATGCCTAGTGCTTGTCAGAGTACAACAAAAATTGTTTTTAAAAGAACTACTTCGCGCTCATTTGGATTAGTGCATGTCAGTACAGTAGACAAAAGGAAGTCCGCATGTTTAGCGGGCGACAGGCTTCATCCATCGGCCAAAGTGTCCCAGTATATAGGGCTCAGTCGCGATCGGACGTGCATTGCCTAACTTGTGGTTGAACTACTGGCCTGTTCAAGATGCCTCCTGTGGGACCGCAGCCTTAGAGAGAAAGAGGAAAGAATGTGTTTACTGCTAGCTTATCCTCATCTTTTATGCGTCTTTCCAGCCTCGAATCCTTCCACCGGTGGAATTCGGCCGCCGCAGTTTACGAGGAAATGGTACATCACGCAGGAGTAGTACACAAGCGGGAGGAGGGAGGGGGGATTGAGTCTTTGTGTTTCGCGAGCGATTCTAGGGTGATCTACGTTGGTTGTTCGTTTGAGGCTTATATCAAGCTACATATGAAATTCTAGGAGTATAAATTCCCTACTTTATTTATCGTGCTCTTAGGTGTGTTTTATTTGCGCTGGTCATATTTTATGTATATATATATTTTACGCAGACTATTCTAGGTGGCTCTATTTTTTGTTGTACATGTTTTAATTGCGTGAACTGTGTATGCGGGAATATTCACGTCTATTCTTGAGGTAGAACCTATAGTTTCCGCTAAAACTGCGTGTAAGAGCTATCGTATAAATAAATAAATATATAAAAATATACT
This sequence comes from Ixodes ricinus, assembly GCA_037355805.1. Taxonomy (NCBI): domain Eukaryota; kingdom Metazoa; phylum Arthropoda; class Arachnida; order Ixodida; family Ixodidae; genus Ixodes; species Ixodes ricinus. The sequence goes on from JAZHYW010000249.1 coordinate 56,170, forward strand.
GTGGCAGGGTTGCCTTGCTATATGCCCATCCGGGAGGAACAAACACGAAGCCGGGGTTTCCATAACGAGAAACTGCATTTATTAGAGTAACAGGAATGAGTTGTTAGTATCGACGTAAAACATTGCCGTCGTGTTCCAACTACACGCCTCCGTGACCTCGGTCCGTCTCGTCCGGTTCTGTGGCCGTGTCCTATTTTTATTGCCACTTTCCTCATGCGCTGTCGTGCTTTTCGGACTGTTTCCTTTTTGCGCGGTCGGTAGCGGCCCCTGGGCGGGGTGGTAGACCCTCACTCCACACTCCCCCCCCCCTTAAGCGTGTGGCATGTCAATGTCTGTATCGCCGTGGTCGTCGTGGGAAGGGAGTCGTTTCAGAAGGTGTGGACGGCGGCGCTGTACAAGCGCTAGGGCGCGCTCGAGGTCGGGGTCATCCTTGGTGGCCGTTCCCGGCATCGCTGCCAGTTGCAGTTTCCGGTGCCTGTGGAACGTCTTGCCCATTGGCCGCTGTTCCGTGGGTAGGGCCTCGCTGGTTGTCACCCTCGGTGACTGGGACTGCCACGTGCCCTGGGACCCTGGCGTCCAGATGCCTGGGATTGTTGGTGGCGTTGCCCGTGATCCATCTTCGTGGATCTGAACGAGCAATTTGCATTGATTACTCTCATCTGTAACACCTGGCTCTATAATACAAAAAAAGATAAAGGATCTGGGTGGGCACACAGTCGCGCAATATTTCCCCCTCTGAAAGGCGATCAGATCCGATGGATGATATACGATCGAGGTACAACGCTCAACCACCCCCCCCCCCCGCAAAAAAAAAGAAAGAAAAAGAAGAAGAATTTTGTTTACCGCCCTACAACTTCTCTCTCAGCCGTCACCGACGTCGCAGGTTGTACCGCCTGTGTGGCGGCGAGGGGGATCCGGGACCGGACCGTCGTCGGCATCGGTCCGATCCTGCGAAAAACCATCTTCCGGGTCGTGGAATTGTTTAAAGTCGGTGACATGAGTTGGTCCGGTGGACTCACCACTGAAATGGTGAATTCGTGTGTACGTAAGCGGGGTAAAGTTTTTGCCTGCTCGAAATGGACCATCCCACCTGTAGGCCAGTGAGGCCATGAAGCCTTTCGCCGCGTCACTCAGGGGGTGAGTGCGCCTGAGCACCAAGTCTCCCGCCTCGAACTGCAGGTCTCGGTGTCCCTGGTTGTACTGGTCGAATTGCTGCAGTCTGGCAACGTCAAGGTTCTCCCGGGCTTCCTTGAGGTTGATAGTGAAACGCTTTCGCAGGTCGTCTGCGAACTTTGTGTAGTTGCGGTCCTGTGCCCTGGGCTCTGTTGAACGGAGAGTGTTAGTGAGAGGAAAGGCAAGCTCTCTGCCAAAATTGAGCTGGGCAGGGTTGAGCCCGGTTGACCGGTTAACCGTGATGCGGGTGGCGAAGGCCATTTCTGGGAGCTTCGCATCCCAGTCTTTGTGACGCTCCGTGTGCGCAACAAGCATCATCTTAAGGTTTCGATTTACCCTTTCGGTTCTATTTGCATGTGGATGATATGGCGAAGTCCGCTTATGTTCAATTCCCAGAACCGCGCATGCATCGACAAACACTTTGCTCGTAAAATACGACGCATTGTCCGAAATTAGGCTTGCCGGGAAACCAATACGCGCGAAAACTTGGAGTAGGCAGTCCGATACTTTCTGCGAGTCCAACTTTCGTAAAGGGAACAGCTCCACCCATTTGGTGAAATGGTCTGTTACTACGAACAAGTACTGGTTTCCGCGTGGGCTACGTGGAAATGGCCCCATGACGCCACAGGAACAGATCTGCCAGGGGCTCTGGCTTGCGATCAGGTTGCATGAAACCTGGGGGTTGACCACCACGTGGCTTCGCTTTCTGGCATGACGGGCAACTACGCGCATGCCTCAGTACATCTTGCCGCATGCCGGGCCACGTCGCAATCTGGGACAACTTATCGTAAGTTTTGCTCCCACTGCTGTGTCCGGCTAAGGCAGAGCTGTGCATGTATCTGATGAAGGACTTACGTAACTTCCGAGGTATCACTGTTCGAAACGGAGAACTGCTCAGATCATCACCAGCCAGAGGGATGTAGCGCAACAGGAGTCCGTCACTGCTCAGTAAGTAAGGGTCGAACTGTTCATCACCCTTGGTGTTGACTGGGCTGGACGCTGCCAGCCAGGCATGTCACTTGGTGGCACAACCCATCATCGTGCTGGGCCTTGAGAAGGTCCTCTCTTGAGACCAATGTTCCTTACCATGACTCAGGTGGTCCCTGTGTTGTATTAACGACCGCAACCAGACCTGGAAATTCCTGCACGTACTCCTCAGGAAGGGGGTCGCGAGAAAGTGCATCAACAATTTGGTTTGAAGCACCCGGCCTTTACAGAATAGTGTATTCGTATTGTTGTAGCGTAAGTGCCCAACGAGCGAGGCGACCAGCGGGGTTCTGATGTATTTTGAGCTATGGCAATGCTAAATGTTCACATTGAATTTGGGATGTTGCGCCATCCAAATAAATGTCAAATCGCTTTAACGCATTCACTATGGCTAAGCATTCTCTTTCTGCAACACTGTAGTTACGCTGTGCGGAATTGAGGGTCTGACTTGCGAAAGCAACCGGGCGAAGTATACCGTCATGTACCTGTAGTAAAACAGCTCCGACGCCGCAATCGCTTGCATCTGTCTGCGAAACGAATCGTTGGCTTAGGCCTGGTTCACACTTACAGCTAATCCGCTGCCGCCGAAGCGGAATGGAACGCGGCAATGCACAGTGGACGCTACGCCCGGCGGCCGAATTCTTGCAGATTCGCCCGCCGATTCGCAAGTGTGAACCAGGCCTTAGGTCGGAAAGATGCAAACGCGCGTTTTCTGTCACTGCCTTTGATAAGGCAATAAACGCGCTTTGCTGCTGTTCGCTCCAACACCATTTGACGCCTTTTCAAAGAAGGTGATTAAGCGGCAGAGAAATCTCGGAGCAGTGAGGAGAGCATCACATGAATCACGTGAACACAACGAAAGCCTCTATTATTTTGCAGTTTATCGGACATTAACCACAAAATGGTTAGGCATCTTGTGAATTCGACCAACTTGGATGTACGCGACAATGGCAATTTTGGGATTTCCGACACGTTCGACGACACGTCTGCCATTGTCCTTTCTATGTTATGGCTTTTCTGCCTCTTCCCAGACGCCTTGTACAACACATCAAAAGTTTTCTATCTGTTGGCGCAGTGATCTTTAACAAAGTAAAAATATATATCTATACACCCACAACAATTAAACCGGCTAGGGTGCCTCGGTGTCCTTTCGTTTAACGCAGGGGTCTCCAAACTTTTTGGCTAAGGGGCCGGATCGGGGATCTGTCGTGGGCTCGAGGGCCGGGAAATAAATCAGTAAATACAAATAAGGGAACATGAAATAGATATCATATATAATGATTTAAATAGAAAATTTATTAGAGTAGCCATGAAAAAAAATCTAAGACTATCATGAACACATATACTTTATATTAAAATGTAATTTAGCTAAGAATAGCATTACACAATTATTGGGACAAATAACACTCATCTATTCAAGCGCCTAGGAACTTTGGCATGTCCACAAACGGCGCAACAGTTATCCGAATGGTAAAACGGATGCTGACAATATGCAATAGTCATATATCATGCTGCCATAAAATATATGCTGCAACAGAAAAGAATTGCAGCATACAATTAGTTACACAGATATGAATCAGGGACTAAGGATAGTGTTGCTGGTGATTTCGATGTCCAATGAATATTATGGCGAAAAGACCTGCGTTACAATAGGCAGTCTCTTCTCGTTCTTCGTGGTGTCTTAGTTTGCGCGGTTGGTGCGCGGCGCCGTTTCTTTACTCTGGGCGCCGGCAACAGCGGACTTGCTGTAAGCGGGCGAAGGGTTGGGCTTCCAATATTCAATTTTTAACCAGGACATTGGAAATGTACCACTATATAACTACTTAGGTGTCCATTTCACTAACAATTTGTCTTGGAAAACACATATAGATAGCACGGTCACCAATGCATCAAGGAAACTGGGTATCTTGAAACGCCACATTCATTCCGCCCCACAATCGACAAAACGTCTTGCTTACAAAACTATTATCCTTCCGAAGCTGGAATATGCTAGTGTAATATGGAATCCTCACCAAAACTACTTAACGCTACAATTAGAAGGCGTGCAGAATAAGGCTGCACGCTTTATCAGGCATGAGTATTGGCCCCTAACATGTACCACTGATCTAAAAAGAAATTTGGGTTTATACCCGTTGGAAACGCGGCGAAAAATTGCTCGTTTATGTTTTTTTCATCAAATATATTACGACGAAACACTATTTAGTAAATTCTTATGTTCACTTGCACAGTTCACGTCTGCTAGGCTTGATCACTCGTGCAAAGGGGAACCCATTAAATCACGCACCAACTTGTTCATGTTTTCCCCACTCGCCTGATATATAAAAGACTAAAATAGTCTTCCCAACGACGTTGTTATTTTATCTGACCCGAATCCATTTAAGCAGAGGTGTGAAAAACTGTTTTGTTAATTTGTTGCTCCCCGATGTCCTTTTGTATTCATCATAATCGCCTTTTATCCCATTGTTATTTTTATTGTATTTTAGAGTACGGAATTTGCTTATGTTCAACTGTTGGTTTGCATTCTGTGTGTATGGCGTTTGCTGTGTTCTATGTGAAAACTAGTCCAAGATCATTATTTACTCATGTAATGTGTATATCGCGACTTTTACCCATTTTTGCTATCCCCCCTCATGTAATGCATCGTCAGATGCCTTTAAGGACAATAAATGAAATGAAATGAAATTAGAAGGACCACGGTCAATCACAGGCGGGTCGTAACACCTCCGCGGGCCGGATTTGGCCCGTGGGCCGGGGTTTGGAGACCTCTGGTTTAAAGTGATGCTATTCTTTGTAATACCAGATTTCGACAGCACGCGCTTATGGGAAAACTACGAAAAATCGCAAAAAGCATAATACCACTGTAGCACAATCAACACCAAGGGAGCCTACAGATATCGCTCCTTCATATCGCTCCAGAAAAAAAATGACCGGTCAGAAAAAATAAATTACAAGCGCATGTGAAGGCAGCAAGGGAGTCATTTCAGGCAAAAATGCGCTCGATAGCTCAGTCCAGACGCCTGTTCAGCCTTTTGTATGACACTGGCGACTGTACGTACATTCATGCCATTTAAATACGTTTCTAGTGTTATGCAATCATGTTTCATTTCGATCATCTCCCAATTCTGACACCCATTTGTCTTTGCGTACCTGCAAGACGACGAATATGCCGCTAAATGTCTGACAAACCTTAAAAATTTATACTTTTTTTGCTTTATTTTTTCTGCAATAATAATTATTGAAGTATTATATTTTATTAATTATTGAAGAAGGTAATAATATATATGGGTTTAGGCTGCTTTCCGTCTAGAAGGTACAGCGACCAAAAAATTAAAAGCTCCTGATTTTTTTTTAAGGATTTGTAAAACAAGCCCAATTTAGAGGGTCTTATCTTCTCGCCCATCCCGAATGTAAAAATTTTATTGGAAATCAAGCAATTTTGATATTCGGGTATATATTTAGACCCATAAACACAGATCAAATGCAGGTTCCAAAAGCATGCCTAGTTCCTCAAAAATCGTGCCGGTTCACTCCGTGCGAAAAATATTCCGGCGAAGTGCCCTCCGAATCTTGCAGTAAGACGATTTGAGTCGATGTCTTAATAATTGTGAACCTTATAGTTCGCTCGCTGAAGGTTCCTGTTGGAGACGCACTCCCTCAAAATAACCAAGGGTTTTATTTCTTGGAACTTGATTCTTTCGAAGTAGCCTCATTCAGCACTCGTCTCTCAACAACCATAGTGACTACCATACTCCCGAACATTCGTGTAGTAAAACAATTTGAGTAAATGTTTCAATATTTTTACGCCATTTAGGTTGCACGCCCATGGTTGATGGTGGAGACACACTCTCCCAAAATAATCGAAAGTTTGCTTTTTCGAACGCGATTCTTTCGAAGTAACCTCATTGAGCACTTCTTCTAGGGATTTCCCAGACTCCCCAGGTGTACACCTCCCCTAGTTTTCCTGGACACACCACCTTGAATCTAAAAAAAAGGAAATTTTTTTTAGATTATAGAAAACACCATCTTTTAGGTGTATATATAGAGAAAGGGAAACATACATTACGGGTATGAGCATTTGGTTAATAGACGTCTGTAATTTAGCTAGCGGACTAAAAAGAAACAGTTTTATATTATATCTAGCCTCGCCTCGCAACGCCTCCCCCCTCCCCCCCCCGAGCCATTGGGACACCCCTCTTGATTAGAGTCCTGGGGAAACCCCTGACTTCTTCTCTCAACCACCAGGGCGACTCTCACAATGTTCTAGGCTAATCATGTAGTAAAACAATTTCAGTAGGTGTTTAAGTATTCTAAGCCATATGCGTTGCACGCTAAAGGTTGCTGGAGGAGACGGACTCTCCCAAAATAGTCCGTAGTTTGCCTTTTGGAACGTGATTCTTTCCCAGTAGCCTCATTCCACACTTTTTTTCTCAACAACCAGGGCGAATCTCGCAACTTTCGCCGCCAGTTAAGTAGTAAAACAATTTGTGTATATGTTTCAATATTTCTAGGCGACATAGGTTGCAAGCTCAACGTGCCTGGTTGAGACGCACATTCAATAATAATCGAGAGTTTGCTGTTTTTGGAACGTGATTCTTTCCAAGAATTATTCAGCCCTTCTTATCTCAACAACGACGGCAAATCTCGCAATGGTGCCAGTCGAATATGCAGTAATACACTTTGAGTAGATGTTTCAATAATTGTAGGCCATACGGGTTCAAACGCTGCATGTTTCTGGGAGAAAGGCGCCTCACGCCCCTCTAAAACTAGGAGCCCCAACAAATTACAAATTGATAAAATAAAAAGTAATTGTACATTTTTTTAAACGTGATTCTGTTTTTAATTTTTGGTATGCAGCATTTTTATTTCAACAACCAAGTTAAAGATGGCGACGTTCACGGTGTATTATGCAGAACACCACTTTAATCAGTAATAACCACTTTATAAAGATATTTCTTTTTCTGCGAACAGTAAACGACTTGAATAGCCTTACAAACATTGGGGACTTTAAGCAAACCATTACCCCGCTTCGCGTACTAAACAACCGAAGCCATTGAAGCATAAGAGCTTTTAACAATCCGTTACCGTGTTCTGTGTATCGTACTACTGAAACCTTTGAAGTTAAGCTCTCAAGCGCACCCCGGTGATAATATGACCGCTTAACTTCAAAGGCTCCGGTAGTGCTGTACGCGCAACACTGTAAGAACTTTTAGCAAACCGTTACCGTGTTCCGCGTACCGCACGACGGAAACATTTAAAACTTGCTTTTAAGCACTCGTCCCGCGTTCACGGTACCTTTCCGGCACTCGCTTAGAAGCATACTTCAAAGGATCTGGTTGTCCGTACCCCGAACACTGTAGAGGGTTGCTAAAAGTCTCTAAAAACGGTTTGCGTAAAGTCCCCATTCTCACGCAGTCAACGTTATTATTACACGCCTCCCATCGAAATTAGTTCCATTGAGGTGTTAATATTTTTGTTCAATTGTTCTGAAACGTGTTTGTATTGCTTGCGTTTTGCGTGCGTGTTTTACTAGCAGCACCCTAGCCACCTGTGAATATGCACACTAGGAATTCCAGTATTAACTAAAAACATAAAAGAAATCGAATTTTCAAATGTCGTTTGCATAAATGTTATTCAGAAAATGTGAAATGCTCTTCCCTGCAGTATTAGTCATGTTACAGGGATGATGCATTTGCATGGCAAAGAGATGCATATTTAATAAATTATCTCTCAGGAAATCTAGGAGAAGTCATTTATAGACTAGATGCATACAAAATTAGATAGCATGCATTACCTACTATAAAACTCTCCGGGATCAATGTGATATATCAAATGGTCGTTTCATAAACTTGACAGAAGTAAGAACGGAACGCAGATTTCTATGAGAACGAATGGAGAAAATTGTTTTTTTTCTCCCGGGAACCTAAAAAATAGTCATAGAGTAAAGGAACATTTTGTTTACAAATAAATGTTACATATTTAAATTCATCTGGGACAGATTTCCTTTATTCGATTTTTATTAGGTATATTTTACTGTTATTTAGTTGTTTGCACACATCTGCCTAGAGTAGAACCTAGTGGTTGATGTCCTGATTTGCTGGGGATAAATTAATCCACCCGCTTTATAGATACAACCCACGCGGCCTTTTACGGAGCTCCGTAAACTACACCCAATTCGGACGTGTATTGAAAACGAAGCAGGGCCTGAGGAGCCAACGAAAATAACACAAATATAGAAGTAAACTACGGACACCATAAAGTTTTACACCAAACAATAGAGCAGCACCACTGTACTAAATTCGTCAGTTTTAGAAAATATAACTTAAAAGCCAACGTCGCACGGCAAAGCCCATTTAACAAAGACAAGCTATATCCCTTTGAGTGAAGGCTCTTGCCGTTCGTATTAGTAGGTCATCAGTTACAAACGTTTTCGCAATCGCAAGTTAATTCAAGTAACTCTAAACGATTAAAAAGATAATTTGTTTTTAATTATGTTTAAAGTGCAATATTGCCACATTCAAAATAGCTGTGTTTTTATATTATTAACAAAGGTAATATGATCGCCAAGCAATATCTTCGTCTATTTTCGTGCAATGCTTTTAAAGATAATCTTTTTGATATGTTTTGCGTCATTTTATTTTTAAGCAATTTTTTGTTAAAAAATTTGTGATCCTGTCTCGAAAACTGGTTATTTACGTCTTTACAAATAGTTTTGCAAATAAATGTTTTGGTGTAATTGTTAATATTGTGTTTACATGTCGTTAACATAAAAACAAAAAAAAGCTCCGACTTGTATAAAAATCAGGGACTCAAACCGTAACCGTAACCGAAACCGAAAACCGTTTAGGAACGAAATTTTTTCAGTAACCGTAACCGAAACGAAACCGTTATTTAAAATTCATAAAAACCGTAACCGTAACCGTAACCGAAAATTATTCACCGGTAACCGGTTTTAACCGATATTAACCGAAATATAAAAATATTAGGTTTTCTCAACTATGACCTGAAGGAGAGATCCTGAAATGCTGTGGCCATTTGACAGAAATACTCTCGGCGAGTGGTGCATCTGGTAATATATTTCCGTTCAATCTGACTTCAGGATTAAGAATACTTAGCTGGACTCAGTGGTCGAGCTTATAATAAAAAGAAAGTCTTTGTTTTTAAATCTGCCACACTCCTACATCGCCACATGTATTTCACTACGTGTTGCCTTCAGGGTATTAACTAATAAGTTAGAATTCTCAGATGTCCATCCAAGTCGGTTCTATCAAAACCACCGATGCTCCTGACATGCACTAGCCAGTTTGAATAAACGAGGTAAATTGACCATCATGCAGAGCTGGCGGAAAAGAAAAACCTGGTATTCATTTAGTCTGAAACGTGTCGCGAGCGACGATATTGAAACAACACAGAAAGGTAAGAAATGTCAAAGGTTCGACATCGGCGCTTTGTATGATATATATATATATATATATATATATATATATATATATATATATATATATAGGAACGAGGAAACGTCCGAAGGGTTTCCGAATTTTTTTCTTTTCCTTTTCCTGCCGAGGCTCTCTTCCGAACCGAGTGCCAGCCACCGGCAGGCACTGCCACGCATCTCAGCATGACAAGAGAACAAGCCAAAAAGAAGGATGCCTCGTCGTCGAACGCGCCAACGCACTTGGCCGCCGATGACGGAGCCGCACTCGTACAACAGACAGGGGATGCCATTTCTGCCTCCTTCGCCTCAACTTTGGGAGCTGCCCCACTTCCATCGTCGATGCGAAGGTCGGTCTCGCCCCACACAGCGAGCAGTCTCAACAGTCCCTGTCGCAGAGCTCTGAACGCGAGCTATTCGAACGTCAGCACGGTGAGCTCAAACATCCATACAGACGTGCCAAGAGATCGCTTCTATAGCATCGCAGGGGCCCTTTCCATGCTTCCGCCGGAGGCATGGCTTCTACGGGAATCACTTCTACGAGAGCCACCAACGCGATCCGACTACCTCCGGTGGAGCCCCACCGCCCATTCCAGAAGCGAGGGTCTGTCAGGCCTACGACATTCTGCGCGACCTCGCCCAAGACACCAGAAGTTTGTCCACGAGAAATGTCCACGATATCCGTCATCTCCACCCATATCGGTTTTACAGTGGGGTACCATGCTCACCGAACACCAGCACCCCATTTTCGATAGACTGGAACTCTTCCACGTCGTCGCCGGAGGGCACTGGAGGACGGCTATCATACCCCAAGCGTACAGGCTCGAGTCCGAGGTTTTCAGAAAGCTTCCCGACCAACTACCCAACCAGCCTCAACGCGGACGCCGCACGTCTCGTGCTCCTGCGAACACCAGCTACCACCCAGGCACCAAGTTCAAGAGGCTCCCCCTAACTGTGAGTCTGGCAGCTACCCTGGGTCTTCAAAACCATAGAGTTATTATAATGTACGCTAGAGGTTCAACTGGCGCTAGTGTGCTGTTGCAAATTGAAGCAGACAGCAAGCAGTCGAAAATTGACTTTCGGTAATGCATTTCTATGGAAAAAAGCGAGTGAATTTCCTCTCTGCGCTCGATTATAAGAGCAAATATCACGAATAATTCGTACGTAGGTACTAGGCACATTGGAATATTTCCCGGTCACGCAGATGAAATAATTGGTCAGTTACGGCGTTTTTATTTTAAAATTGTGGCACGAAAAACGGTGTTAAAACCGCTTCGTACATGTATTTATGTGCACTGTCGGACACTGTTAGCGCGAACACGGCGTCGGCGCTTTCCAGTATGGGGGATATACGTGCCAAACGAACGAAGGACATGTGGAAAACCAAGAGAGACGGCAAGAACTACGCAGTGACACTGGATAAGTAACTCCTTGTGCTTGCAGATGATCAAAATAAATTGAAAGTCACGTAATATAGTTCGATTTTCAATAAATAAGTACTGCTTTATTCTTTCTGCTCATGAATATGTGCGAAGATGCTTGTTCCGGGTTCAAATCATCACCCGCAAGCTCCAAATCTTTGCAAATAGAGAGAAGCCAGAGAACAGGTGCCCGATAAAAACTGCCCGACATAGGAAATAATAAGAAAACACACCTTTCGTAGCCCACGTACTTTATTCTTTACGTTTCGAACGTGTTTTTTTTAACCACTCGTAAAGATACACGACGGGGTCATTTTCATATAGTGACAGGACGGGCATGTTAGCAATATATAAGCACCAACGGAATACTGGCGGACTTTGAACATACTCTACATTCCTTTCGATCGTTATTTTGCATAGAATCGTCGCTCGTTTCTACATACCTGCCATGGAACAGAGGTTTGGGCCTGAAATATAGCGAAGTTTAACATCGTTCAGCGGTAAAATAAAAATGCTGCAACTAAAGCCATTACACTTTCACTATGTTAATAAAGGTACATCCTATCCGGTACAACCGAAATAACAAAAGTTATTCATGTTATTTTCCGGCGAAGAGACAAAATTCACGCGCGTTTTCCCATAGGAATACACAGGAAGACTGGAAAAGTAGACTGCATGCTGTCTGCTTCAATTTGCAACCGGAAGTCCCGTAGACACTAGCGCCAGCTGAGCCTCTAACGTTTATTGTAATAATTCCATGTTCAAAACCCACCAGTGCCGTAATCGACGGCACGGTCGTCTGCTCCTGGATGTTTTCGCGGTCGAGGACGTTCTCGCCCATGCATTTTGTGAAGCTGGCGTCTCGGCTTTTTCTTGCTCGTGCTTGATGTTGGACCGAGGAATACGACCCATTGGATCCGGACTCGAGGGCCACCGCCGCCGAGCGAATCCTGGCGTGGCTCAGCAGGACCGACATTGTCATCGCGCCCCACGCCGATGACGACGCCTTCGGCACGTACGATGGCGAGGAGGTAAACCACACCAACACAAAGGAACACATTACAGACAAACAAAGCGACGTCGAAGACTCCGATTCTGGACCTGCAGCACTGCCTACAAGTCGAAAGTGAAGGGACCTCCGCCACCAGTCCACCTGACCCAGCACAGGCACCTAAAGTCGACTGGGCAGTGTTTATTGAGGCATGTAGTTTTCACGGGCCACCCGACTTCGGCGCACTTTCCATTTGCTGCATGAAGGCTTCTTGCTTTACGGCCCGCCCACCTATCCCTGACCAGGTCCCCACGATCGATGCCGCCGAAACCAACATGTTGGCGGCATCATCGAACGCACGTGGTCTGTACTTCAACCCCGTCTTCCTCGTATCCAAGCCAGCCACCGAGTCCCGCTTTGAGACTGCGCCGCACTTAGGCCTGGTTCACACTTGCGAATCGACGGGCGAATCTGCAAGAATTCGGCCGCCGGACGTAGCGTCCACTGTGCATTGCCGCGGCCGATTCCGCTTCGGCGGCAGCGGATTAGCTATAAGTGTGAACCAGGCGTTACTCCTTACCTCCAGGCACCTCAGTTCCGCCTTACTCCGCTACCCCAGGCCATCGAAGTAAACCCTCTCCCGCCTGAAGCGTATAAGGTGAAGCTCGACATTGCCGAAGCCTTTTACCATATCACGGTTCATCCCTCCTCCCGTAACCTGACCACATTTAGAGTAGGCCGCCGTTACTGCCGTTTTTGCCGTATGACCTTCGTAATACACCCGGCGCCGTTTTACAGGCAGCTCTTGGCAACAACCATTGCCAGGGAAATGCGCGCGCGTGGACCCTGGCCTTGGTCTCACATAGACAACTTTTTGTGCGCCCATCCCGACCCAGACCGGTTGGCGTCTACGGTGCGCCTCCTCGTGGAGGACTTGCTAAGGTCGGGATTTCGCTTAAACCTAATCGACACGAGCAGAGTGCACGCGACGCATGGGTTTTCTTGGGTTCAGGCTTGACACAGCCGATGACATCATTTCGCACACGCCAGAACGGCTCTGAGCCATTTCTCGCGTCCTTCGCTCGCTGGAGGCGCTCCAGGGGGCGGCGGGCTACATGGCATTTTACTTTTCTCTCTGTAACTCTGGGTTTTTTTCTTCTTCCTCCCTTGTTTGACAAAGTTTCAGACCAAATTTCTCTTTCACTCAACTGGCTACCCTTTCTTCTGCCTGTTTGGCCGACTTTGCCGCACTGCCGACCGCTCCCTTTTTCCCCGCTACCCAACTGCGCATGAGCAGATGCCTCCGGATTCGGTTACGGCGTAGATGTTGGGGACTGTGAGCAGGCAATAATCGCCTCTCTGCCGAGACCAATATGCCTCCGGGAAGGACTCGCCGTGCTGTGGTGGGCGTGTATTGCCGAGAAAGGAGCACTTCTGCACACGGACAACAGAGTTTTGGCTCTCGCGCTGCGCCGCGGCCATGGACGAGCTTTGCCTTGGGCTATTCCCTGTGCCATTTTTGTATTTCTTTATTTATTGACCTTTATTGAAAAACCTCAGGAAGCCGTTCGGACGTTTCCTCGATTCGTCCGCCGCCCTCTGCACGAGAAGGAAAAGATGTCTCGCGCCGAGAGCGCGAGGACTCGATGGCCCGCCGGCTTGCCATCGCGTGTCAAGCGCACAACGGCAGGTCGGCGGAGCTCATTACCGACGGTACCCATATATCTTTATTAAGAAAAAGAAGAGAGACGACACTGGCAATAGCCCAAGGCAAAGCTCGTCCATGGCCGCGGTGCAGCGCTAGAGCCAAAGCTGTGTTGTCCGCTTGTAGAAGAGTCCCTTTCTCGCCAATGCACGCGCCCCAGAACACAGCGAGTCCTTTCCAGAGGTATATTGGCCTCGGCAGAGGCGCTATGATTGCCTGCGCATAGCCCCCTATAAGTACTCCAAAACCGACTCCGCGGAGGCATCTGCCATGCGCTGTTGGGTAGCGGGAAGGTGGAGCGGTGGGCAGTGCGACAAAGTCGACCAAACACGCAGAAGAAAGGGAAGTCAGTTGGGTGAAAGAGGAATTTGGTCTGAAACTCTGTCAAACATGGGACGCAGAAGGAAAAACCCAGAGCCATAAAGAGGAATTAGAAATGCCAGGTATCCCGGGGCATGTATAATATAATATAATATAATATAATATAATATAATATAATATAATATAGCACACCCGACAGGACAATGGGAGGCCCAGAATTCAAATCCTGGCTCCGCCATTTATTTTGGCTTTCGGTGGTTTCGTAAAACATTGATTCATTCGATGAAGTACTGTTCATTCATCTGCATATTTTCGAATATATATAATATATATATATATATATATATATATATATATATATATATATATATAGTATAAATAAGGTACGTCCGCACTTTATTTTCATTTTTTGCGTCCACACGTTTTTTTTAGTTTTTCTTATATATAAATGCGCCATTTTTCTAGCGTCACAGAATCAGCCAGCGAGAGACGTGCGCTTCGATAACCATAGGCAATTGCTTGGAAATAGCAAACATGACGTAGGTGTAACATGGCACAACAACGAAGACTAGGGAAAGGAACGAACAACACATGACATATTTTTGCAGCTTTCTGTGTTGTCTGCGTTGTTCGTTCAGCTCCTTAGTCTTCCTTCTTTTGGGCTATTGCATTTATATTATGTATGACTGTCACCAACTAGCCCAGCTCTCAATTTTATTACTTTATTGCACTTAGCAGTATTTTACTAGAGGATGGCTATAGTTCTGTTCCTTCCGTCAGTGTGGGCGAAGACTTGTCTGCATGTATTAGGTTGAAATAAACTATAGCGACGAGAAGGTGCGAATGGCTCTTCCAGAACCCAGTGGGAACTTTCTTAGGGTTATCTACAAATGCTGCCCAACAACAAAGTAGGGATATTTATTTCAATTTTTTTTAAATATAGAATGCGATGATCCCCAAGTAGCGGAAGTAACATGTATGCTCGGGTATCAAACTATAGAATGTAAGTAGATGTAGTGAACAAGCGTTGGAGCTAGAAACGTGTGCAACTTTCGACCAATTAGAAGTATTAAGACGTTTCTAAGCTCCTTGAATTTCACGTTGTTGGATATGTGGGACTACTTTAAACCGTTTAATATAAAACGGCTGTCTAGCATTCCAATTAAACAAATTATTGGAAAAACCGAAATAAACCGGTTTTTAGGAACGTGTAACCGGTAACCGAAACCGTAAAAATTGAAACCGTAAAAAACCGAAACGAAACCGTTATCAACAGGAAGCGGTAACCGTAACCGTAACCGAAACCTTTATTTTTCGGTTTGAGTCCCTGATAAAAATATCAAGAATTTATAGTAGACATCTCGCCTCCTATGTGGGAGACATCATCAGTGCATCCTAGAAACACCCGACTAGCTACCAGCAACTAAACGCTTGCTTTGTTCTTCTCTTCATCCGTAGATCTGGTTTCGTCAACTTCTTCGTCCATGGCATACAGGAGACATCATCATCGTCGGGAGACATTGTCGGCTCTTGTTTCAACTTCTTTTTCGTCCGTTGTAGATGTGAAGTTAAATTAAAAGTTATTTTAGGATGTCGTTGTACACGTCGGGCAGGGGGCTGCGGTTAGATTTATAAGCGGATGGGACAATACGGATACACCATGATTCCAGATATCTTCTGGGGCCCCACCGTTGTTCATTTGCCAGGGTGACAGCGCTTGCGGGGTGAAAAGTCTGATCAGTCGTCGAAAAATGGTCCACCAGTTCAGTTTTTGATCTTGTGGCATGTGTTACCTTCTCCGCGTCTCTTGTGTGCTTTTTGAGGCGTGTGCTCCGTTTTCGGCCGGTTTCTCCGATGTAACACCTGTCACAGTCATGACAGTTCACTTCATATACAATACCACTTTGCGATTTAGGAGGGATGGGATCTTTTGGCTTCAAAATGAGGTCACGTAATTTTATATGGGGTTTGAAAGTTGTAGGTACACCTAATGGAAGGAGGTGCCGGCCAGTAAATTCTGAGAAGCCTTTTACACAAGGGATAGTCACCACGCCTGCTTTGTAAATATTAGTCGCTTTTGTTCTTCTTGCTGCATCTGTTTGCGTGTGTTTTCAATAAAACCTTGGGAGTACACACGCTTTAAAAGGGATCTGACAACGGCCTGAACTTTCGATGCTCGAAAATCTGAACTTGAAGGGAAATGTTCTGATCCGTTAATTAAAGTTCTTACAACAGCTCTGCTTGTGTTCCATAGGGTGGTGAGAATTGTAGCTCAAAAAGTAACCGGTATCACAAGGTTTACGATACACGGTGGTTTCAATATGACCGGTGTCACTTCGGCAAACAGTTACAACCAGAAAAGGTAGCGTGTTATTTTGTTCTACTTCTCGCGTGAACTGTATGTTGTTCAGGGATGCACGGAAGTCGTTATCAACAATGCTGTTTGGGGTTACATGAAAGTCATTGACAAGATTTTCAATCAAAATAACGCGAGTTTCATCTACATAACGTCGATATAAGTTTACAGGGCATGCTTTTACTTCTAACGCGGTTTTCTCTATTTGTTAGGTCATGAGATTAGCCAAGGTCACAGATACCGGACTACCTATTGGGCAACCTTCAATCTGACGATAGAATTGTCCACGGAAGGTGAAATGCGACTGATATAGACAAAAAGGCGCAAAATGATAAGGGGGCGTTTTTTTTAATCGCGAATTCCGGCTTTTGGAGCATTTTTGCATTTATGTCGTTAACATTTTGTAAAGCAAGTGGGAAAGATCATTACTACGTTAATGCTCCGGCATAAAACTGAGAGCTTGGCAAATGATGCTTGCGAAACCATGGCAACCTCAACGCCTCGAGTTTCAAAATTATATATATCCGGATGGAAATTACACGCAACATTTGCACATAATTGAATGCTCTTCCAAAAGAGATGGTTTCAGCACCTATTTGTTTGCACAAGTATAAGATATATAACCCGGACCACTGTTGCGGGATTTGCCCTGAAACCGCCTGGAAGATTTTACAGCGCAGCATCGCTGGATATTCATGCGAAGTTTTAATATCTTTAGCGGAAACTTATAACATAATGGTTGCATGGAGCGGTAATCATCCGCTTTCTTTGTTTGTACTTGTTTAGCAACCGCTTTACTACTTAGATTATACAATTTCGAATTCAACAACATGATTTGAAAAATGTTTCCATTACGCACCTTCCAAATCATTGTATAACGGTCATCATAACCCAGTCCATATCCCGTAGTTTGGCGACCATAAAATCTGACGCGCTGGGCAGTTTGTATTGGGGCGTGGCTATAGTCGCTATGTGCCGTGCACGCCTG
Source organism: Ixodes ricinus (assembly GCA_037355805.1). Taxonomy (NCBI): domain Eukaryota; kingdom Metazoa; phylum Arthropoda; class Arachnida; order Ixodida; family Ixodidae; genus Ixodes; species Ixodes ricinus. The sequence goes on from JAZHYW010000249.1 coordinate 73,541, forward strand.
TGGAAGAAAAAAATGTTATTGATCTAAAACAATACATGTTAATTTTGCACATACGCATTCTGTTTTCTTCAATGCGCTCGAATAATACCCATGCAGCATGGCACGCCCATTTTGGGACTAATAAGTTTTTCCTCAAAGATGTATTTAATGTCCAAGTTCTCTCGTCTTTCTGTGGCATTTACTTGACATGCTACAAGAATGTGAATTTGGCGGCGATAAACCGAAAAAATGTCATGTGTTAAAAAAAATTGAGCATCATTTTAGCTTTTTTTATAAAATTCAGTCATAAAAAGCCGCATGACAGCCGCGTCAAAATGCACTGAAGACTAACTCTGGCATTTGGTTGCAGTTTATTGCCAAAATACTAAGATCAGGATAAACCTAAAAAGTTTGAATACACTTTGGATGTTCGTGGCACTTAAAGGACATAGGTTGCCAACAAAAGTATTTGGCACAAAAACTAATCTACTTTAGTTCTGTTCCGTTTCTATTTACTTCTTGGAATTAACAAGTATACAGAATAAATCATTCTTCAATAGAGGCGCCCTCAACCGATTTTGCCTTTCAATTCAGATCAACAAAACCTTCAATATAAAAACAAACGTACAAAACACTGCGCGTACTACACATTGTTTAAGATGTCATATATTGATTATTTTAGAAGAAATTAGTCTTTATCACGTTATACTATATTTGGCAGCAAGAGAAGCTGACAAACACTGCCGGATGTAGGTACGGGGTTGAAAGCTAGTCGCACAAACGCTGTCTCTATTTTGCTAATTTGAACTACATAAAAAAACGTGGCGAAAATACCTGTTTGGCTCCATCACAAAAATGTAATTAAGCTCACCTGCGGTTAGAATTCGTAAGAATTACAGAGATATGTGAGATGCGCCTTAAGCAAAATAACGAAATAATTAAACACGAAAAGCAATCAGACTAACTGATCTATTACCAAGATTACGTGACACCCGAGCCTGGACAGTTGCTTCCAGATTATTACCGACCACAAAATGGCGTCCTCGCAGTTTTTATTGCACAAATACTTGAAGTTTGCTTATTACAAGTGAACAAATTAATTTTCATCATTACTTTTTGTGTTTCTGTAATAACTTAAATACATATATAGAGAGTAATCACCAGAGTATCTTAGTACTTTTGGAAGTAAATAAATTACTTGTAACTGTTACTATTTTCACTCCCATTTGAAGTGGCGTCCTTTTTTATCGAAAATTTCTACTAAAAATACTTGAACCCAGTCTCCAAAGCCTGATGGTTTTCCAGAACTGATAAAATAATAACACAAGTATTTTATGGTTTTGTGGTTCTAATTTAATAATGAAAAGTACATAATTGTCTGTTTCCGAACCACCAGTAATGTTCTTTTTCTTTTAGAAAATTTGAAGTAATGGGAAAAGTAAATTAAAGTTCCAAGCAACAACCCCTTTATTTATAAATAATCAAGAAAACTAAACAAGCCTTTTATCCATTATAATTTATTACTTTTTAGATACGTGTACGGTATTCATTGCACCAAAAAAGAAATAGCCAGCGAAGGCCTGGTCAGGCCATACACATTCGCCACTGAACATTTGAATGGTCGTACGACCTGTCCAAGAGGCGGTAGAACATGATTCCATGCCATCGAATCAAAAACTCGCGTGAATGATACGGCCCGATCGAATTTGGCTGTCTTTCAAAGATGTGGTACCACACTCAGACCTTTCGCCACGCATGTGTACACCCATACCGTAGATATCGCCGCGGATATCGCCTGTTGGTGTCATAACAAAAACAAACTCAGCGAGAATCTAAATCGCGGTCAGTAATATGCTGGAAGCATTTGGCTAAACGTGGAACTTGAGACACTCCCGAAACGTGGCTCCAGCAGGCCATGAAGAAGCTGCCACACGAAGTTACAAGAAAATTCGGCTGCAGAAACAGCTTTAGAAAAATTGCACGTACGTAACTCTATTTAGATAACCTTTGCTTGCAGCAAAAAAAAAAAAAAAACAGTCGTTATATGGCACTTTATGTTAAAATTTTATTAAACCAGCGCCAAAAAGATAATGGACCAGTGGAAGGAGGACACAGACACAGCGCTGACTTACACCTGAAAAACTTATCTCTGCACGGTAAAGCAAGTAAATATATAAATATTTCAATAAACAAAAAAAGAAACAACCCGATAACACAAGCCCCCCCCCCCCCACCCCGCCCTGCCTGCCGACACACGCCTACGCGTACTGCCCGAAATTCCAAAAAAATCTGGTAGCGGGATAGGGCTAACGCCCATGCCCGCGTCTTAGCTAGCAATAAAATAGGCATCGTCGATTTCCCTAACAGTCTTCCTTCTGTTCCACGCTAAGATCCTGATGCAACCAAAGAGGGGAGGATATGTGCACCTATAAAAATGAACAGCGAGGTGGTAAAACGAGAAAGAGCGGCAGAAAAGAAAAAAAAAGAAAGACGCTTACAATTCTTTATGATGCCGAATTAGAGCGCATCTCTTGAGGAGGAGGAGGGAGGTTGCGGAGGGGAGGAAATGCCCCTCCTCCCCCTCCGTTGCTGCCCTCCTCCTCTCCTGCTCCCCCCCACCTGCGGGGACATTTTTCCTCTAAAATTAGAGGTAAATTTTCCCATGATGCAACGCGAGGTCACGCCAGGCTGCACCATTTCAGTAATACAGCGCCCGCGTTTACTTAGAGGCCGACCGCGACTGCGACCACGACAGCGACGGCGATGCCGTTCAAGCCGGAAACGCGCAGCTAAGAGATCGGCTCTAAAAAGAAAAGACATTCAGCGATCTCTTGAATGCAAAATTTGAGGGCAGCTCTTGAGGCACGTGGATTTTGCAATATACCGTGCTAAAAGACTTGAGAAAGAAAGAAATGTATGTACAAATCTGGTTGCCGGTGACGTTTCTAGGAGGAGGAGGATCCCACCGTACCCTCGTCTTCTGTATCATCCCCTCTCCCCCTTCTCCATAACCAAACCCTCCTCCTACTCCTCCGTACCCTCACCGTTTCCTCTTTCTGCATACTGTCCCCTCTTCTTCCGTACTTTCCCTCCTCCTCCGCACCCTCTCGTCCTCCTCCGGTTACGCGGAAGCCGACGGCGACGTAGACGCCGCAAGGCACGGGAACGAGCGGCTATAGAGCAGCGCACTAAAAGAGTGTTCTCTCGCCCGGATATTAACGCACCCCTCATCTGTCCGATGTACACTCGGTCACATGACAAGGGGAACACGTACACATCCCCACAGGTGCAGCGACATACCAGTTGCGGTGGGTGACCTTACACTGCGCTCCCAGGCGTCCACATCGATTCACAGCAGCACACATTCGCGACAACTTGGGTGGTTCCGAAAACACTATTGGTACGTTGTACCACCTGGCAACTCCCTTAATGCTGTGCAACACCTTGTGAGCATAGGGTACGACTACAGGTCTTGAAGTTGGCCTTTGTCTTGCCTCACAACAAAATGGTATTTTAAACACCCTAACCAAAGATTCCACAACACCCACAAAAAAGTTCCAAAGGAAAGCCAACAGTGGCCAAAATTTTCATCTGCATCAAACACTGTGACAACACTTATGATGTCACGACTTTAACGAGCCACTGCGGAGAACAGACACTGCACTGGATCTCTTTACCATCTTGGAATGTGCAGAATCATACATAAGGTGCCTCTTCTTAGACCTAGGTTGATAGGACCAACACAAATGGGTGGGCTCACACATAATATTGATGTCCAAAAATTGTATGGATCCTTCAGTAAGGATAACACACATAATATTTAGGCCCAGAGAAAGTTTCGTGAACATGAGCAACATTGAGGGAAACCACAATCTTTCCTTCTAAAATTTTATTGGATTTCCGCACAATCAGGTAGTCTTTGATATTCCTAATCACTTTGACCAGGCGTTCATTCAACAATTCTGCAATGGTCATATTGAATTTCGCTATATAAATGTCACTGAGAATAGGCGCAACGTTCGACCCAGTACATATCCCGCTCTTCTAAATAAGTATCGCCTTTAAAGGAAACAAAGATGGACATGAGGTTAAAACGCAGTAACTAAAGGAAGAAATTACTCGCAATGTCAGGGGAACTTGTGAAGGCCGCAGCAGACCACCGCGTGTCAATGCGCTCCTTCACGGCAGGCATGACCTCGTAATGGGAAATCGACAAAAACAATATTTCTTCCGCATCAAACGACACCAGGTCACATAATCCAGGGTTGTCATTGGCGGAGATATTCGAATAAGGGCTCGGAATTGAGCGTATCAAAAGTGTTGTCGATCGTAGGTGATGCCAGGTGGCGCTCCGGAAAACATGACACATTCTACCGCCAGCAACCCTTTGGGTGACGATGGCTCTCTATTACATCTACTCTTGGCGGGTATTATCGTGACGAACGCCTTCAGAGAATTATAATTTGACGCCAACAAAAATTGTTTTGAGAATCGATCCCCATGTCACCAAAGAGCTGCACATAAAGTGTCTTAATGTTTTTTTTAGATCAACCCCAAGAGGAGCCTAAGATTCTTCACCATTGCCTCCATGGCCTTCTCTGAAAGTTCAACCCCTGAGGCAGCGCGACAAAACCCTCTCTCTATAACACACCAGCAAATTCAACCGTGAGTGATTAAAATATACACAACCACCCACACATTTTATCTATCACACGATTTTCACCCCACCTTCGAAAGCGCGTCCGCCAATTTCAAAACGCCACGTTCCCCCTTTTGCGGGATCGTTTTTTGGGAACTTGCTGCACATGGCCGGCATCTCTGGAGGCATGACTAACGCCTCTGTAGCATACTTGGAACCCTTCTTCAAAGAGTTTACGACCGCCGCTGGAGCAGAAACAGCACCCAAGAACACAATGTGGCTCTTCCCAACCCCCTTTCCTGGTGTTCCCTTGGGCTCCTTTGGCCGCGAAGCACAAGGTTGCTCCCATAAAAATTACGTCGCCGGCACAGACCTCTGCGCGTTGTCGCTTCTTTTTCTTTGCAAAATGATCTTCACTCGAAGTTCCAAAGCACCAGACTTTTAGACTCTCCTGCAGATGCATGACTTGCCGCCGAACCTCAGGCGTATATTCTTACACATGCGCTTGGCATGTCCAGACGACGGTCCCATGAACCCGAAAATAGCGGCTGCCTCAGTCGGGAGAACTCCTTGTCTGGTGGCGTATTTGAAGTGTCTTGCCTTGAACGTCGCCGTGGCGATGGTGTTGATGTAGAAGATGTCAGACGGGGCTGATTGGGCGAACATAGTCAAAAGGCCCGATATAAAAGAAAGCTAACTGAAACAAGGGGTGTAGTTGAGGCTAGTTAGTTGGTCATTGCTGAAGTCATAGTAAAACAGCCCAAAGAGACGATGATCAGTGGAAGGAGGACACGACCACGTCGCAGACTTACAACTGAAATATTTACGTGTCATTGCACAACAAGCAAACACAAAAACACATCCCGATCAGCAGAATAACGATAAAGCAGAGAGAATCAAAACAGGCGGGAACAAACTCCAATATAGCTCCCGAGTGACGCTGCCCAATGCGAAATACACAATGTCTTTTCACGTTAGTATAGGAATCAGTTTTATTAAACTGGATAGGAAACAAGAGCTGGTGTTATGCTAATCGCATTGTTGCAGTGCTGTCTGGCTCACGCCCGCTCTTCTGTCGTTATTCGTGAGCATAATGAAAATTGTAATCCTCAGTACGCTAGACATATGAATGTGTCGTGTACATTAATCTCATTCTCGCCCTCGGCACAAGCCATCGAAAAATAGCAAAAAATTATAATTATTTCTGACTCGCTTCTAATTCAACGTGGCACAGCATCATGGCGTGTATTGGGGCTTGTTGGCTTATACTTTTGAAATTGTATTCAAACAACGCAAAAAACGACCATGAACCTGTGAAAAGAGAATACAAACACAGCGCCGATTTACAACTGTAAAATGTACTTATGCACAGTAGAGCAAGTAAACCTAAATAGATTTGGATGGACACCGAAATAATCAACCCGATAACACACCCCTCTCCCATCCTGCCGACACGCGCCTAGACGTACTTTTCTGGGTTCCTAATACAATTAACCTCGTCACTCGCTAGGGTTATGAACATAGCGCTTAGACACATGCGCGCGTTATTAATAGAAATGAAAAAGGCTTCGTCACTTTCCCGGTTAGATTTTCGTCTGTGCCGTGCCAAAATTCTAATGTCATCGAAGAGCGGAGCACATGTACGCCCGTCAGAATGAGCCGCGTTAAGTGGTCTAGACTGTCGCAGTGGGCTCACGGGACGGCTCGGCCTGACGCGTTTGATGTGGACGCGACGGTGGCGCTGTAAGCGTTTCCTCCTGAAAGCTTCTTGCGCGCATTGGCCAGACCAGGGCCCTAATCTGGACACTTGGCGGAAAAGTCGGCGAGAAATTCGGCGGCTATGATTGGCCGGCGCCAGGTCGAAGTTTTGCGTTGGCCAATCGCGGCCGCCAGATTTCTCGCCGTCGCTTTCGCCAAGCGTCCCAGCTTAGGGCCCCAGGTGGGGTAGGCGGCTCTTACCAATCAGAGGCAGCGGGCGGGAGACATTTCAGGGGGAATCTGCTTCTGCGCCTCCGGCGTTTTATACATCGGCCGCTTCAGTTCAATACATGGGGAGATAGAGCGGTGAGCCCACTACCCAACTTCTCAGGGCACTGCAACCGCGTGTCGCCATTGGAAGAGGAGCGTAAAGGATGCATCGGGGCGATTGCATCCGGACGATGCGATAATAAAGGGGGGGGTTAATGCCGTGCGCAGGGCTGAGCAAACAACGCTCGGTCACCGAATTCAAGAAGAAACGCGTTTCTTTTTGCTCGCTACGTCAACTTTCATCATTTCGTCCGGCTTTCTTGTTCTCGAAAGTGCGTGTTCACTTTCGCCCCGAGCCCGCGCCACTCGAACTTTCTCTTAAGAATGTCCGAGATAGTGAGGCACACAAGGTAAGGAGCTGCCTGAGACAACCGGGAGCAGACTCGTCTCGCTCCCGCTTGCTGTTTCCCAGGAGGAGACAGCAAACGGGAGGGATCCTCGCGGGTATCCGAGAGGTAATCCACGACGTCATAAGGGAGGAGCTGAAAAAATGGCTGCCAGCTGCCGAACGCCCAGCTTCGCACTTCGTCAGCAAACAGTCCGAGACGAGGTTCAACCGGAGCTCCACTCTGAGGCCCCCGTCAGCATCACTGCGTTCAGAGGAAGAGACTCTGAGCTACGCCGTCATAGCCCGACTACAGCCTCCATCAACACGCCAGTACCAGCACCAGGCACTCCATTGGCGGAAGTCCCTACGCGCCATTTGCTTTCGGCGCACCTAGGAACAAACTTTCTGCGTCCGGGCCGAACCCTCCTCGCCAAAGAAAACGGACGTGGGGCCGACGGCTCACCGACGCCTACTTTGTGACCGCTGCAGGAAGCCGATCATGAGTAACGTCGATGCCCCTACCGACAATTTGGACTGCGCGGGTTCTACCCAAACTACCCGCACCCATGGTTCGGTAAGCGCCCACGAGAAATCGACGAGCATCTTCGCCGTCCACCGTCTCCCGTGCCCGCTTCAACGCGAGGAGCTCGCTCGCCTCCTTCCCAACGTCCTGAATTTCCTTTCCATAGGCCCCGCCGACAAAGCCTGCCCAAGCAGCACGGATTTTGGTCGAAAACTGGGCAATGTCTGGCGATGGTATTTTGGCCAGTGACCGAAGAGTTGCCATTCGTCGGCCCATCGTTGGCCGATGGCCAGTGGCCATTGGCCGATGAACAGAGGAATGCCAGTCATCGGGCAATGGCTGGCGACTGTCGTGCCAATGGCCAAAGGACCATCGCCAGCCGTTGGTCAATAATTGGCCAAATCTGTGTTGATTGAGTGTTTTCTATGTCCCGTCGGGAAAAACGCTAACATCCTCCACAAATGTCGGACGGCTCCCAAACTTGCAACGAGACGTATCAGAACGACGCTTCCGGGACGCTGTCAAATAACGTCGACGTTACCATTGACTGCCGCGACGCGAAGGTCTCGTTGATACCGCAGCAGACTCTTCTGTTTTGAGGAGGAAGCTCTCTTGCCGACGTTGGAAGGTGTTCACACCTTGGGATGTCCCGAAAATATGAACCTTTAGCGGACATCTCATTATACCAACAGAACGATGTATTGCACGCGCGGACATCCATGGGGACATCTGTCCAGAAAAATTCGTCCTCCTCAAGGGCCTTTCGAGATACTTCATCCTAGGTATAGACTTCCTGTGTGAGTACGATACTCTTATTGACCTTGCAGCTAACAGGTTGACGCAGCGAAAACCCGCTCCAATTTCGGAGGTATCTAAAACGACGCCATCGGAAGTAGAAATCATTGCGGACCACATGAACCTGGAGCCGCGGTCGAGTGTTCTTGTGCCGGTCGTGACCGATGCGGAAGAAGTTGAGCTTAGCCTGCGGGGAAGTTCTTGAAGGCGACGTGCAACTGCTCCTCGTTAAAGAAATGAGTGTTGAAATTGGTGGGGATGGAAGCACTGTAGTCCTCGTGACGAACGTCCAACAGGAGGCGCAAACCCTCACGAAAGGCGCCGTTGTATTACATTTCGAGGATCTCCGCGACGACGCTGAAATCGCCGCGTCAGCCGTAGGTGAACACAGCCGCCGCAGCTCCCCGTTAACCCCAATCTCAGTGCCACAGAATGATTTCAGCTCAGAGACCTCTTCGCTGAACTCAGCGACTGCTTTGCGACGACGTCGAAAGTGCAGAAACAACAGTTGCAAAATATCGCATCGATACCAATGACGATGCGCTCCCTGAGCATCGGCCACTGTGCCGTGTCTACCCAGAGGAAAGGGAGGCCATTAATGAACAAGTACAAGAGATGTTCAACGGCGGCGTCATTCAGCCCTCGTGCAGAGCGTCGGCCTCTCCAGTCGGACTGATGAAGATGAATGACCGAACGCTTCAATTCAGCAGAGTTTACTGGCGGCTCAACGCGGTGACGAAGAATTACGTATATCCGCGCCCCTGTATCCACGACACACTTGACCTGCTGCTCAACTCCCGAGAATTCTGGTTGATGAACCTGAAGAGCGAGTACTGCCAGATCGATGTCGGCGAAAGGTTCCGAAAAAGACTGCCTTCGTCACAACGGATGGATCGTCCGATTAAAAGGTGATGTCTTTCGGATTGTGAACGGTACCGGCAAATTTGCAGCCTGTCATAAACACCGTAATAGAAGGCATTAACTGGCAGAGCTGTCTTGTTTACCTCGATGACGTCATGTTATTCAAAACCAACTGCGACGTGGACCTCCGACACCTTTGAGCCGTTCTTCAAGCAATCAGGAGCGCCGTAGTCAACCTCATGCCAATGAAGTGCCGGTTCACCTACGGCGAACTAAAGTTCCTAGCGGACGTTTGATCAACAAGCGTGTTCGTCCTGACCCCGAGAAGACTAGTGCCTTAGCGGCATTTTCTTCGACCACCGAAAATAAGGCCGTCCGATGATGGCTATGATTTTGCGCGAACTACCGGCGGTTCGTTCGAGATTTCACTAAGCTTTCTGCGCCGCTCATGGATCTCACGAAAAACGCCGAGAACGTCGAATAGCGAGAAGAACAACAACGGACATTCGACGTGCTAAAGCGATGACTTTAATCGCCACCGATTCTTGGCCACTTCGACTAGTCAGCCAAAACAAAATTTCACGCGGACGCCAGCAATGCAGGACTTGGCGCAGACTGTTCCAACGTCAAGAGGGTACAGAGCGTATAATCGGCTACGCAAGTCGGACCTTGTCGAACGCGGAACGAAATTAGTCAATGACAAGAAGAATGTCTCGCCGTCGTCTGGGTCATCACGAAATTTCCCCCATATTTATGCGGGAGCCCTTTTCGAGTGTTGACCTACAACCACTCTCTTAGCTGGTAAGAGAGTCTGAAGGACCCGTCGGGACGTCTCGCTCGATATAGCCTGCGACTGCAAGAGTAAGACGTGACCGTGGTCCACAAGTCAGGCCGAAAGTAGAGCGACGCCGACTGCCTGTCCAGCGGACCCATCGAGTCAGCTACCTCCTTCTCCGAAGACGGCGGCAACGTGACGACGGTAACTTTCTCTACGCAGTGAGCGTTAACGGCATAAAAGCGCTCCAGCGGGACTATGCTGAGCTGCGCGCACTGGTCGACACCTTGGAGGGACAAGGAGGGACGATTCTCCGCGCTTTCTCACGTGCCCTTCTAAGATTCGCCGTCTGAAAAAGCATTTTCTACAAAAACAACTTCGGGGACAGCAACTTGACGTGGCTCTTGGTAATTCCTGCAAGTGTCCGAAAATACACCTTCCAAGCGCGCCATGACGACCGGACATCTGGTCACCTTGGCAGCAGCAGGACTGTCACAAGGATTCGAAAGAATTATTACTTGATCAAACTCCCAAAGACTGTCCACCTCTACACACGATTGTGCCACGAGTGACAGCGACGGAATAAACCGCCGATGAAGCCGGGAGGCCTCTGCAGCGAATCGCGCCTCCGAGTACCACATTCCGGCGAATTGGATTGAATTCCCTTGGGTCTTTCTCGCCGTGTACGCAGAAAAATCGTTGTATAATCGTTGCAACTGATAATATTATTAATAATAATATTACTAACCACTCTTTGAACTTCTTGAGTCACGGGTGAGTGGGCAAAAGGTAAACAGACATTACGTGACCAAACCCTTCCCCCACCCTTATACATCGCACAACAAAAAATAAGGAAATAGTAATAATAAACACAAGGAGACCAACCGGTTGCAAACATAGAAACATGTGATTAACATATGCACGTCAAACAGGAAAACATGTTTTACGATTAACTTTAATCCACTTAAAGATCAGGATGACGTGTGGCTAGAAGCTTTTCACAAAACTACAAATACAAATACAGGATTCAAAATATATACCATTCATACATACATTAAACATGAATACGGAACTATTCAGATGCGTCCACGCAATCTTACCAAGTACGCCAAGACGAAAACTCTCGCTTCTGGAAGCGCTGTAGAAGTAGCCAAGTTCTCCGTCGGGTCCACCGGCCTCCGACATGGCGCTACCTTAGTCCTGATTACGGACAGACGCTCATCGTTCATGGCGCAACTGACACAAGTGATACTCCGCTTGAGCTTCACCGCCCACCGACGAACCACGGAAGATTACCCGCAGTCCAACGCACTGACGGATCGTTTAAACAAGTCCATCGCGGAGAAGAGTTTGATGTGCGTGGACGTGAACCACAAGACGTAAGCTGAGCTGTTGCCTTACACACTAAATAGTATAACACCCATAATCGTGTAAGAGGGGTGCAAGAATGGTTTGTTAAGAAAACACCATTTTTACACTTTTTTACACAATTCTTAAATATCGTAGGCTGTAAAAAATGTGTGCTGACGTTTTTCATTCCTTCCACGCCCTTTTTACGCCCAGCTTTTTGCGATGGTGTCAAAAATCATCTAAAAGAGGTGTATTGGAGAATTTTACGCCCTTTATTCACATGGTGTGAAAAATGCTTTATGGTGATGAAGTCGAATATACCCAAGATTTCATACCAGTTAGTGTTTATTGCTTTGCTGAAACTGTTGCTGATGTACGGAGGTACAGACATCAAGTATAATTACTCGCCACACGAAGTCGCGTATGATTAGGAACTGATAGAGTATAGTTTTTGCAACTCCGATCGAACTCACAGTCATACACGAGCCGGAAATTACGTGTCGTGCGTGCGTCAGTTTTATCAGTTCAACTTCGATTTAAAAAAAAGCAAAAGATGAACGAAGACGTGTATATATACAGACAAGGCAGCACACAGTATAGCGACGATATAGGATCAAATCTGAAAGATTGTGCCGTTACCATTTTGGTCTAGCCAATACACCGTTCCAAGTAGAAAGGGAAAAACACTCTCGAACCAGAGCGCTGCGCCAACGCTCCGCTTACCCTTTCCCTCGAAAGCTCGTCTGCTTCACGGAGTGGACTGGTAGAAAGCACGTGCGCAGTGTACGGAGGCAAGTTTTTTCGACAATGTTAGGCGCCGCTTTGAAATTATAGCGTGTTTTCGCGTGTGACATGGCCTATGCAAGAAAAGAATCGACCGGGCAGCACTGTGCTGTAATTGGTTGTACAAATAACCAAAAAAAAACGTAAAATAAACGCCGATTCAGTGTGCGAGACCCACGCTGTCAAACAGGATGAATGTGGGTGCGGCATGTTTATGCTACACCGGTTCCCCGCTGCTCCGGACCTACGACGCCGGTGGCTGGCGAATTTAAATAGAAAAGACTTCTTGCCATCGAAGAGCAGTCGTGTGTGCTCCGACCATTTCTTGGACGGCCGACGAACTGCGGAGAACCCCGTGCCGTTCCTTCGCCTGGGCTATGCCCGAAAGGTAAGCGGAGGGAGGCTTAGACATTGAAAAAAGTAAACAGTTGCGTGACTCCTGGTCCACTGATTTAATAACTATATTTTTCTTCAGGTGGTAATTGGGAGGCGACGCCTGGTGCGGAACGAAAATGCGCCGCCGAAATTGAAGCGTCGGGTATGCGTTATTCGATCGTTTTTGGGGGTTTCTGAAATTGTCAATTTACCATGAATACGTTAGTGCGAATGGTCGAACGCTTCAATTACTTGCAGAAAATGGAAAGCAACAGCAACACCCGCGATGTCCACGCAGCATCGACATCTTTTGGCAGCAAGCTGTCTTTACCTGGTGAAAAGGTAATGTCTGTTTAAAATTAGCCAGTCCATGACACTGATATTAAGAAATATATATATATTTTTTTTTTGGACAGCAGCTGGACTTTGATCTTGTGTTGGTTGGTGACATCTCTGCCAGTGCAAATTATTTATTACAATTCTGCAACACTGCTCTGATTTTTGATCACAAGTGTACAGAAATTGTAAGTTGTGTTAAAACTCAACTGTTGAAATTTCTGTGCAGTGGTAGTAACACATAGATAATTTTCAGTCGAGTGATATTTGATGCCAGCATTAGTATTAAACCACCACAAAGCTAACGAGCCGACAATATGTGTGGTGAGCATATATTTGTTTCGGCATTGCATACCTGATTACAGCTAATCTAGAGGCTTGAGACAGATAATTATGCAACTCTGGAGCAAGCAGAAATGGCTGTGCACCTTGTTCTAGTCTCTCGTTTATTTTGCACTCCCACCCATCATGTCTAACAAACTTGTCCAACTTTATGCCTTGTTGCAAAAGTGGTAAGCCAAAATATTTCAGCACTTCCAGTTATTGTGACCTGTACCAGTAATCATTGCTTGACAACTTGAGAACAATCCTGAAAGTGCGGATAGTCCTGGAGTTGTGAAAAATGTCCCCTGCACGTCACAATCAACGAAACATGTTTGTTTTGATGCAGCATGCCGTCTGCTTTGACCCACAAGCAGCCCAGGATCACCCCCAAGCGATGATCCCGCACGCCAGCAGGTAAGACGTCGCTTTTCAATATGTCCAGTGCACGCGTGGGTTCCTAGAGGCACAAAATAGTTGCCATAACAAGTCCCACCCAGTAATCATTGCTCGACAACTTGATAACAATCCTGTCTAAAAGTGTGGATGGTCCTGGAGTTGTGAAAAATGTTCCCTGCGCGTCACAATCAACGAAACATGTTTGTTTTGATGCAGCATGCCGTCTGCTTTGACCCGCAAGCAGCCGAGGATCACCCCCAAGCGACGATCCCGCATGCCAGCAGGTAAGACGTCGCTTTTCGATACGTTCAGTGCACGCGTGGGTTCCTAGAGGCACAAAATAGTTGCCATAACAAGTCCCACCCAGAAATCATTGCTCGACAACTTGAGAACAATCCTGTCTGAAAGTGCGGATAGTCCTGGAGTTGTGAAAAATGTTCCCTGCGCGTCACTATCAGCGAAACATGTTTGTTTTGATGCAGCATGCCGTCTGCTTTGACCCGCAAGCAGCCGAGGATCACCCCCAAGCGATGATCCCGCATGCCAGCAGGTAAGACGTCGCTTTTCGATACGTTCAGTGCACGCGTGGGTTCCTAGAGGCACAAAATAGTTGCCATAACAAGTCCCACCCAGTAATCATTGCTCGACAACTTGAGAACAATCCTGTCTGAAAGTGCGGATAGTCCTGGAGTTGTGAAAAATGTTCCCTGCGCGTCACAATCAACGAAACATGTTTGTTTTGATGCAGCATGTCGTCTGCTTTGACCCGCAAGCAGCCGAGGATCACCCCCAAGCGACGATCCCGCATGCCAGCAGGTAAGACGTCGCTTTTCGATACGTCCAGTGCACGCGTGGGTTCCTAGAGGCACAAAATAGTTGCCATAACAAGTCCCACCCAGTAATCATTGCTCGACAACTTGAGAACAATCCTGTCTAAAAGTGCATATGGTCCTAGAGTTGTGAAAAATGTTCCCTGCGCGTCACAATCAGCGAAACATGTTTCTTTTGATGCAGCATGTCGTCTTCTTTGACCCGCAAGCAGCCGAGGATCACCCCCCAAGCGACGATCCCGCATGCCAGCAGGTAAGACGTCGCTTTTCGATACGTTCAGTGCACGCGTGGGTTCCTAGAGGCACAAAATAGTTGCCATAACAAGTCCCACCCAGTAATCATTGCTCGACAACTTGAGAACAATCCTGTCTAAAAGTGCATATGGTCCTAGAGTTGTGAAAAATGTTCCCTGCGCGTCACAATCAACGAAACATGTTTCTTTTGATGCAGCATGTCGTCTTCTTTGACCCGCAAGCAGCCGAGGATCACTCCCCAAGCGACGATCCCGCATGCCAGCAGGTAAGACGTCGCTTTTCGATACGTTCAGTGCACGCGTGGGTTCCTAGAGGCACAAAATAGTTGCCATAACAAGTCCCACCCAGTAATCATTGCTCGACAACTTGAGAACAATCCTGTCTAAAAGTGCATATGGTCCTAGAGTTGTGAAAAATGTTCCCTGCGCGTCACAATCAACGAAACATGTTTCTTTTGATGCAGCATGTCGTCTTCTTTGACCCGCAAGCAGCCGAGGATCACCCCCAAGCGACGATCCCGCATGCCAGCAGGTAAGACGTCGCTTTTCGATACGTTCAGTGCACGCGTGGGTTCCTAGAGGCACAAAATAGTTGCCATAACAAGTCCCACCCAGTAATCATTGCTCGACAACTTGAGAACAATCCTGTCTAAAAGTGCATATGGTCCTAGAGTTGTGAAAAATGTTCCCTGCGCGTCACAATCAACGAAACATGTTTCTTTTGATGCAGCATGTCGTCTTCTTTGACCCGCAAGCAGCCGAGGATCACCCCCCAAGCGACGATCCCGCATGCCAGCAGGTAAGACGTCGCTTTTCGATACGTTCAGTGCACGCGTGGGTTCCTAGAGGCACAAAATAGTTGCCATAACAAGTCCCACCCAGTAATCATTGCTCGACAACTTGAGAACAATCCTGTCTAAAAGTGCATATGGTCCTAGAGTTGTGAAAAATGTTCCCTGCGCGTCACAATCAACGAAACATGTTTCTTTTGATGCAGCATGTCGTCTGCTTTGACCCGCAAGCAGCCGAGGATCACCCCCAAGCGACGATCCCGCATGCCAGCAGGTAAGACGTCGCTTTTCGATACGTTCAGTGCACGCGTGGGTTCCTAGAGGCACAAAATAGTTGCCATAACAAGTCCCACCCAGAAATCATTGCTCGACAACTTGAGAACAATCCTGTCTAAAAGTGCGGATGGTCCTGGAGTTGTGAAAAATGTTCCCTGCGCGTCACTATCAGCGAAACATGTTTGTTTTGATGCAGCATGCCGTCTGCTTTGACCCGCAAGCAGCCGAGGATCACCCCCAAGCGACGATCCCGCATGCCAGCAGGTAAGACGTCGCTTTTCGATACGTTCAGTGCACGCGTGGGTTCCTAGAGGCACAAAATAGTTGCCATAACAAGTCCCACCCAGAAATCATTGCTCGACAACTTGAGAACAATCCTGTCTAAAAGTGCGGATGGTCCTGGAGTTGTGAAAAATGTTCCCTGCGCGTCACTATCAGCGAAACATGTTTGTTTTGATGCAGCATGCCGTCTGCTTTGACCCGCAAGCAGCCGAGGATCACCCCCAAGCGATGATCCCGCATGCCAGCAGGTAAGACGTCGCTTTTCGATACGTTCAGTGCACGCGTGGGTTCCTAGAGGCACAAAATAGTTGCCATAACAAGTCCCACCCAGAAATCATTGCTCGACAACTTGAGAACAATCCTGTCTAAAAGTGCGGATGGTCCTGGAGTTGTGAAAAATGTTCCCTGCGCGTCACTATCAGCGAAACATGTTTGTTTTGATGCAGCATGCCGTCTGCTTTGACCCGCAAGCAGCCCAGGATCACCCCAAGCGATGATCCCGCATGCCAGCAGGTAAGACGTCGCTTTTCGATACGTTCAGTGCACGCGTGGGTTCCTAGAGGCACAAAATAGTTGCCATAACAAGTCCCACCCAGAAATCATTGCTCGACAACTTGAGAACAATCCTGTCTAAAAGTGCGGATGGTCCTGGAGTTGTGAAAAATGTTCCCTGCGCGTCACTATCAGCGAAACATGTTTGTTTTGATGCAGCATGCCGTCTGCTTTGACCCACAAGCAGCCCAGGATCACCCCCCAAGCGATGATCCCGCATGCCAGCAGGTAAGACGTCGCTTTTCGATACGTTCAGTGCACGCGTGGGTTCATAGAGGCACAAAATAGTTGCCATAACAAGTCCCACCCAGAAATCATTGCTCGACAACTTGAGAACAATCCTGTCTAAAAGTGCGGATGGTCCTGGAGTTGTGAAAAATGTTCCCTGCGCGTCACTATCAGCGAAACATGTTTGTTTTGATGCAGCATGCCGTCTGCTTTGACCCGCAAGCAGCCCAGGATCACCCCCAAGCGATGATCCCGCATGCCAGCAGGTAAGACGTCGCTTTTCGATACGTTCAGTGCACGCGTGGGTTCATAGAGGCACAAAATAGTTGCCATAACAAGTCCCACCCAGAAATCATTGCTCGACAACTTGAGAACAATCTTGTATAAAAGTGTGGATGGTCCTGGAGTTGTGAAAAATGTTCCCTGCGCGTCACTATCAGCGAAACATGTTTGTTTTGATGCAGCATGCCGTCTGCTTTGACCCACAAGCAGCCCAGGATCACCCCCAAGCGATGATCCCGCACGCCAGCAGGTAAGACGTCGCTTTTCGATACGTTCAGTGCACGCGTGGGTTCATAGAGGCACAAAATAGTTGCCATAACAAGTCCCACCCAGAAATCATTGCTCGACAACTTGAGAACAATCTTGTATAAAAGTGTGGATGGTCCTGGAGTTGTGAAAAATGTTCCCTGCGCGTCACTATCAGCGAAACATGTTTGTTTTGATGCAGCATGCCGTCTGCTTTGACCCGCAAGCAGCCCAGGATCACCCCCAAGCGATGATCCCGCACGCCAGCAGGTAAGACGTCGCTTTTCGATACGTTCAGTGCACGCGTGGGTTCATAGAGGCACAAAATAGTTGCCATAACAAGTCCCACCCAGAAATCATTGCTCGACAACTTGAGAACAATCTTGTATAAAAGGGTGGATGGTCCTGGAGTTGTGAAAAATGTTCCCTGCGCGTCACTTTCAGCGAAACGTGTTTGTTTTGATGCAGCATGCCGTCTGCTTTGACCCACAAGCAGCCCAGGATCACCCCCAAGCGATGATCCCGCACGCCAGCAGGTAAGACGTCGCTTTTCGATACGTTCAGTGCACGCGTGGGTTCATAGAGGCACAAAATAGTTGCCATAACAAGTCCCACCCAGAAATCATTGCTCGACAACTTGAGAACAATCTTGTATAAAAGTGTGGATGGTCCTGGAGTTGTGAAAAATGTTCCCTGCGCGTCACTTTCAGCGAAACGTGTTTGTTTTGATGCAGCATGCCGTCTGCTTTGACCCACAAGCAGCCCAGGATCACCCCCAAGCGATGATCCCGCACGCCAGCAGGTAAGACGTCGCTTTTCGATACGTTCAGTGCACGCGTGGGTTCATAGAGGCACAAAATAGTTGCCATAACAAGTCCCACCCAGAAATCATTGCTCGACAACTTGAGAACAATCTTGTCTAAAAGTGTGGATGGTCCTGGAGTTGTGAAAAATGTTCCCTGCGCGTCACTATCAGCGAAACATGTTTGTTTTGATGCAGCATGCCGTCTGCTTTGACCCGCAAGCAGCCCAGGATCACCCCCAAGCGATGATCCCGCACGCCAGCAGGTAAGACGTCGCTTTTCGATACGTTCAGTGCACGCGTGGGTTCATAGAGGCACAAAATAGTTGCCATAACAAGTCCCACCCAGAAATCATTGCTCGACAACTTGAGAACAGTCCTGTCTGAAAGTGCGGATAGTCCTGGAGTTGTGAAAAATGTTCCCTGCGCGTCACTATCAGCGAAACATGTTTGTTTTGATGCAGCATGCCGTCTGCTTTGACCCACAAGCAGCCCAGGATCACCCCCAAGCGATGATCCCGCACGCCAGCAGGTAAGACGTCGCTTTTCGATACGTTCAGTGCACGCGTGGGTTCATAGAGGCACAAAATAGTTGCCATAACAAGTCCCACCCAGAAATCATTGCTCGACAACTTGAGAACAATCTTGTATAAAAGTGTGGATGGTCCTGGAGTTGTGAAAAATGTTCCCTGCGCGTCACTATCAGCGAAACATGTTTGTTTTGATGCAGCATGCCGTCTGCTTTGACCCACAAGCAGCCCAGGATCACCCCCAAGCGATGATCCCGCATGCCAGCAGGTAAGACGTCGCTTTTCGATACGTTCAGTGCACGCGTGGGTTCATAGAGGCACAAAATAGTTGCCATAACAAGTCCCACCCAGAAATCATTGCTCGACAACTTGAGAACAATCCTGTCTAAAAGTGTGGATGGTCCTGGAGTTGTGAAAAATGTTCCCTGCGCGTCACTATCAGCGAAACGTGTTTGTTTTGATGCAGCATGCCGTCTGCTTTGACCCGCAAGCAGCCCAGGATCACCCCCAAGCGATGATCCCGCATGCCAGCAGGTAAGACGTCGCTTTTCGATACGTTCAGTGCACGCGTGGGTTCCTAGAGGCACAAAATAGTTGCCATAACAAGTCCCACCCAGAAATCATTGCTCGACAACTTGAGAACAATCCTGTCTGAAAGTGCGGATAGTCCTGGAGTTGTGAAAAATGTTCCCTGCGCGTCACTTTCAGCGAAACGTGTTTGTTTTGATGCAGCATGCCGTCTGCTTTGACCCACAAGCAGCCCAGGATCACCCCCAAGCGATGATCCCGCATGCCAGCAGGTAAGACGTCGCTTTTCGATACGTTCAGTGCACGCGTGGGTTCCTAGAGGCACAAAATAGTTGCCATAACAAGTCCCACCCAGAAATCATTGCTCGACAACTTGAGAACAATCCTGTATAAAAGTGTGGATGGTCCTGGAGTTGTGAAAAATGTTCCCTGCGCGTCACTATCAGCGAAACATGTTTGTTTTGATGCAGCATGCCGTCTGCTTTGACCCACAAGCAGCCCAGGATCACCCCCAAGCGATGATCCCGCATGCCAGCAGGTAAGACGTCGCTTTTCGATACGTTCAGTGCACGCGTGGGTTCCTAGAGGCACAAAATAGTTGCCATAACAAGTCCCACCCAGAAATCATTGCTCGACAACTTGAGAACAATCTTGTCTAAAAGTGTGGATGGTCCTGGAGTTGTGAAAAATGTTCCCTGCGCGTCACTTTCAGCGAAACGTGTTTGTTTTGATGCAGCATGCCGTCTGCTTTGACCCGCAAGCAGCCCAGGATCACCCCCAAACGATGATCCCGCATGCCAGCAGGTAAGACGTCGCTTTTCGATACGTTCAGTGCACGCGTGGGTTCATAGAGGCACAAAATAGTTGCCATAACAAGTCCCACCCAGAAATCATTGCTCGACAACTTGAGAACAATCTTGTATAAAAGTGTGGATGGTCCTGGAGTTGTGAAAAATGTTCCCTGCGCGTCACTATCAGCGAAACGTGTTTGTTTTGATGCAGCATGCCGTCTGCTTTGACCCGCAAGCAGCCCAGGATCACCCCCAAGCGATGATCCCGCACGCCAGCAGGTAAGACGTCGCTTTTCGATACGTTCAGTGCACGCGTGGGTTCCTAGAGGCACAAAATAGTTGCCATAACAAGTCCCACCCAGAAATCATTGCTCGACAACTTGAGAACAATCTTGTCTAAAAGTGTGGATGGTCCTGGAGTTGTGAAAAATGTTCCCTGCGCGTCACTATCAGCGAAACATGTTTGTTTTGATGCAGCATGCCGTCTGCTTTGACCCGCAAGCAGCCCAGGATCACCCCCAAGCGATGATCCCGCATGCCAGCAGGTAAGACGTCGCTTTTCGATACGTTCAGTGCACGCGTGGGTTCCTAGAGGCACAAAATAGTTGCCATAACAAGTCCCACCCAGAAATCATTGCTCGACAACTTGAGAACAATCCTGTCTAAAAGTGTGGATGGTCCTGGAGTTGTGAAAAATGTTCCCTGCGCGTCACTTTCAGCGAAACGTGTTTGTTTTGATGCAGCATGCCGTCTGCTTTGACCCGCAAGCAGCCCAGGATCACCCCCCAAACGATGATCCCGCATGCCAGCAGGTAAGACGTCGCTTTTCGATATGTTCAGTGCACGCGTGGGTTCCTAGAGGCACAAAATAGTTGCCATAACAAGTCCCACCCAGAAATCATTGCTCGACAACTTGAGAACAATCCTGTCTGAAAGTGTGGATGGTCCTGGAGTTGTGAAAAATGTTCCCTGCGCGTCACTTTCAGCGAAACGTGTTTGTTTTGATGCAGCATGCCGTCTGCTTTGACCCGCAAGCAGCCCAGGATCACCCCCAAGCGATGATCCCGCATGCCAGCAGGTAAGACGTCGCTTTTCGATATGTTCAGTGCACGCGTGGGTTCCTAGAGACACAAAATTGTCGCCATAACAAGTCCCACCCAGTAATCATTGCTCGACAACTTGAGAACAATCCTGTCTAAAAGTGTGGATGGTCCTGGAGTTGTGAAAAATGTTCCCTGCGCGTCACTTTCAGCGAAACGTGTTTGTTTTGATGCAGCATGCCGTCTGCTTTGACCCGCAAGCAGCCCAGGATCACCCCCAAACGATGATCCCGCATGCCAGCAGGTAAGACGTCGCTTTTCGATATGTTCAGTGCACGCGTGGGTTCCTAGAGACACAAAATTGTCGCCATAACAAGTCCCACCCAGTAATCATTGCTCGACAACTTGAGAACAATCCTGTCTGAAAGTGTGGATGGTCCTGGAGTTGTGAAAAATGTTCCCTGCGCGTCACTTTCAGCGAAACGTGTTTGTTTTGATGCAGCATGCCGTCTGCTTTGACCCGCAAGCAGCCCAGGATCACCCCCAAACGATGATCCCGCATGCCAGCAGGTAAGACGTCGCTTTTCGATATGTTCAGTGCACGCGTGGGTTCCTAGAGGCACAAAATAGTTGCCATAACAAGTCCCACCCAGTAATCATTGCTCGACAACTTGAGAACAATCCTGTCTGAAAGTGCGGATAGTCCTGGAGTTGTGAAAAATGTTCCCTGCGCGTCACTTTCAGCGAAACATGTTTGTTTTGATGCAGCATGCTGTCTGCGACGACCCGCAAGCAGCCCAGGATCACCCCCAAGCGATGATCCCGCATGCCAGCAGGTAAGACGTCGCTTTTCGATATGTTCAGTGCACGCGTGGGTTCCTAGAGGCACAAAATAG
Organism: Ixodes ricinus; assembly: GCA_037355805.1. NCBI lineage: Eukaryota > Metazoa > Arthropoda > Arachnida > Ixodida > Ixodidae > Ixodes > Ixodes ricinus. The sequence continues at coordinate 95,361 of JAZHYW010000249.1, forward strand.
TTGCCATAACAAGTCCCACCCAGTAATCATTGCTCGACAACTTGAGAACAATCCTGTCTGAAAGTGCGGATGGTCCTGGAGTTGTGAAAAATGTTCCCTGCGCGTCACTATCAGCGAAACATGTTTGTTTTGATGCAGCATGCCGTCTGCTTTGACCCGCAAGCAGCCCAGGATCACCCCCAAGCGATGATCCCGCATGCCAGCAGGTAAGACGTCGCTTTTCGATATGTTCAGTGCACGCGTGGGTTCCTAGAGGCACAAAATAGTTGCCATAACAAGTCCCACCCAGTAATCATTGCTCGACAACTTGAGAACAATCCTGTCTGAAAGTGCGGATGGTCCTGGAGTTGTGAAAAATGTTCCCTGCGCGTCACTATCAGCGAAACATGTTTGTTTTGATGCAGCATGCCGTCTGCTTTGACCCGCAAGCAGCCCAGGATCACCCCCAAGCGATGATCCCGCATGCCAGCAGGTAAGACGTCGCTTTTCGATATGTTCAGTGCACGCGTGGGTTCCTAGAGGCACAAAATAGTTGCCATAACAAGTCCCACCCAGTAATCATTGCTCGACAACTTGAGAACAATCCTGTCTGAAAGTGCGGATAGTCCTGGAGTTGTGAAAAATGTTCCCTGCGCGTCACTTTCAGCGAAACGTGTTTGTTTTGATGCAGCATGCTGTCTGCGTTGACCCGCAAGCAGCCCAGGATCACCCCCAAACGATGATCCCGCATGCCAGCAGGTAAGACGTCGCTTTTCGATATGTTCAGTGCACGCGTGGGTTCCTAGAGGCACAAAATAGTTGCCATAACAAGTCCCACCCAGTAATCATTGCTCGACAACTTGAGAACAATCCTGTCTGAAAGTGCGGATAGTCCTGGAGTTGTGAAAAATGTTCCCTGCGCGTCACTTTCAGCGAAACATGTTTGTTTTGATGCAGCATGCTGTCTGCGATGACCCGCAAGCAGCCCAGGATCACCCCCAAACGATGATCCCGCATGCCAGCAGGTAAGACGTCGCTTTTCGATATGTTCAGTGCACGCGTGGGTTCCTAGAGACACAAAATAGTCGCCATAACAAGTCCCACCCAGTAATCATTGCTCGACAACTTGAGAACAATCCTGTCTGAAAGTGCGGATAGTCCTGGAGTTGTGAAAAATGTTCCCTGCGCGTCACTATCAGCGAAACGTGTTTGTTTTGATGCAGCATGCCGTCTGCTTTGACCCGCAAGCAGCCCAGGATCACCCCCAAGCGATGATCCCGCATGCCAGCAGGTAAGACGTCGCTTTTCGATATGTTCAGTGCACGCGTGGGTTCCTAGAGGCACAAAATAGTTGCCATAACAAGTCCCACCCAGTAATCATTGCTCGACAACTTGAGAACAATCCTGTCTGAAAGTGCGGATAGTCCTGGAGTTGTGAAAAATGTTCCCTGCGCGTCACTTTCAGCGAAACATGTTTGTTTTGATGCAGCATGCTGTCTGCGACGACCCGCAAGCAGCCCAGGATCACCCCCAAACGATGATCCCGCATGCCAGCAGGCAAGACGTCGCTTTTCGATATGTTCAGTGCACGCGTGGGTTCCTAGAGACACAAAATAGTCGCCATAACAAGTCCCACCCAGTAATCATTGCTCGACAACTTGAGAACAATCCTGTCTGAAAGTGCGGATAATCCTGGAGTTGTGAAAAATGTCCCCTGCGTGTCAGAATCAGCGAAACGTGTTTGTTTTGATGCAGCATGCCGTCTGCTTTGACCCACAAGCAGCCCAGGATCACCCCCAAGCGATGATCCCGCATGCCAGCAGGTAAGACGTCGCTTTTCGATATGTCCAGTGCACGCGTGGGTTCCTAGAGGCACAAAATAGTTGCCATAACAAGTCCCACCCAGTAATCATTGCTCGACAACTTGAGAACAATCCTGTCTGAAAGTGCGGATAGTCCTGGAGTTGTGAAAAATGTTCCCTGCGCGTCACTTTCAGCGAAACATGTTTGTTTTGATGCAGCATGCTGTCTGCGACGACCCGCAAGCAGCCCAGGATCACCCCCAAGCGATGATCCCGCATGCCAGCAGGCAAGACGTCGCTTTTCGATATGTTCAGTGCACGCGTGGGTTCCTAGAGGCACAAAATAGTTGCCATAACAAGTCCCACCCAGTAATCATTGCTCGACAACTTGAGAACAATCCTGTCTGAAAGTGCGGATAGTCCTGGAGTTGTGAAAAATGTTCCCTGCGCGTCACTTTCAGCGAAACATGTTTGTTTTGATGCAGCATGCTGTCTGCGACGACCCGCAAGCAGCCCAGGATCACCCCCAAGCGATGATCCCGCATGCCAGCAGGCAAGACGTCGCTTTTCGATATGTTCAGTGCACGCGTGGGTTCCTAGAGGCACAAAATAGTTGCCATAATAAGTCCCGCCCAGTAATCAATGCTCGACAACTTGAGAACAATCCTGTCTAAAAGTGCGGATGGTCCTGGAGTTGTGAAAAATGTTCCCTGCACGTCACAATCAACGAAACATGTTTGTTTTGATGCAGCATGCCGTCTGCTTTGACCCGCAAGCAGCCCAGGATCACCCCCCAAGCGATGATCCCGCATGCCAGGAGGTAAGACGTCGCTTTTCGATATATCCAGTGCTCAAGCGGGTTCTTTGAGACGCATAATACGTAGTTGCCATAACAAGTCAAAACCAGTAATCATGTACCAATTTCCTCATAATGCACTAAAACACTCCAACATGACCATTCTGATTTCACAGGTCGCAAGAAAAGAAGCAGGAACTCAATGGGAAGCTTTTCATTATGACCACGCATATGCATCCACAAGGATTCCAAGCATGAAAGGAGTACTGCTGCGCAGATGAGCCCCAAGGACATTCTCTTTTACACAGGCGTCACGTCCGAGGTGTTCCAGTGCCTTGCAAAGGCTGTAAGCAGCTCTGTAAGGAGTAGATATATGGATATCGAGGATCAGCTGCTCCTAACCCTAATGAGGTTACGGCTGGGCCTCTTGTACGGAGACCTTGCGAGACGGTTTGGGATATCGATTGCAACAGTTGGAAATGTTTTCTCCAGGGTATTGATTGCTCTGGAAACAATCTTAAGATATGTAGTGGTTTGGCTTCCACGGTCAAGGCTACAGGCCAGTATGCCAGCGTCGTTTCGGGAATGTGGCTATGGCAGGACCACCTGCATTTTCGACTGTACAGAAGTAACACTGCAGCGCCCAAGGAAACTGATGGCGAGAGCACAAACATTCAGTGCCTACAAGGCCTCTAACACTGCCAAGTTTCTCACAGTAATAGCACCGAACGGACTCATAATGTTTGTTTCAAATGTATACGGCGGACGGGCGTCAGACAAGACGATTGTGAGAACTTGTGGAGTTGAAGACCACCTGCTGCCAGGGGACGAGATCATGGCCGACAGGGGTTTCACCTTGGACACACACCTGGAAATCCAAGGAATAAGTCTGAACATGCCAGCCTTCACAAGAGGTACTTCTATTTCGGCAACATCCATTGTGCAGTGTCTCACTTCAGATGTTTCTTTCTTAGGAAAACAGCAACTGACAGAAGAAGAAGTGACAAAGACAAGGCGCATTGCCTCTGTGAGGATCCACGTGGAGAGAGCAATCAACCGAATCAAAACCTACCGTATTTTTAAGCAGCCCTTGTCGATCAAATCAAGAAAGCACTTTGACCGCATGGTATTCGTATGTGCTGGCCTTTGTAATCTGAAGCCACAACTCATTCGAGAAGAAGAACAAAGCCAACAGTAGGGTTCTTTGAAACTGGGAATTTGTAAGGCTTGCGGACTGCACAACTGTTACCCGTGTTTGTCAATGAACAACTGACTTCGTCGGTACACATACCTGATAAATAAAATGTCATTGAAGGTCACTAATGCATAGTTTTTATTGTTCTCGAAACATTCTATAGCTACAATCAACACTGTGAAAAAAGGTATCTTCGGTACACAAAGCCAACACTATGACACGAGAGAAGAATATATGCATGTGTTCAGACTCATTTACATAGCACTCAAACGTGCATACTGTCGCGTCACATGAAACTTTCCCTGCTTGTGCATTACTTGAACTCTTGGCAACATTTCAGTAAAGTAGAACTTTCGCAGTCGTGGAAAGTTGTCTTCCACATACTGCTGGTCGTACGGGACAATGACATTGATTTTTCCTTTGGCAGACCAGAGATACAAAAACGCATTGTTCTTTTTGCAGCAAAACATGGCAAACTGTACCTGACTGTAATAACCGTTCACTCCAGTCGGTGAAAGCCGCAGCTCTCCATTGATGGTTTGGATGTCATAGTTTTTTGTTGGCATGAGGTCCCAGACATTGTCTAGGTGAGGGCACTTTATCTCCAGCAGTGCGTCAATGTCTTCGAGAAGACCATCTGGGCTTGCCGAGAGCCAGGGGTGATCGCTGCACACGACAGTTCCAGATGGCGTTACAGTCAGCGCGGTCTGGCTCGCAAATGCTGCACGCGCCACAGGCTCAAACGTTCTACCATGTCTGGTAGCAGCATTGCCAGTGAAGCTTGGATTGATGAGTGATTGCGCTGCTCTGGTGCAATCTGTTGTAGGCTTCTTTGGGACGCACCTGACATTGGAAGAGGTTAGGCGAATACGTCTTGCAAGGTGCCATAGTGGAGAAGAGGCCTGATTCCGTGTTGCTTCTTCCAATGCTCCAACACCAGTCTCAGATAGAACAACAAAGTCCTGGTAAAATTTGTAGCAAGGGTGGCACCCATCCGGTAGAAGCGCAGCGTTGCTGTGGTCTTGGTGGCCTATGTCAGCGAGCGGTCTGGCAATGGCAGGCTCCTCCGAGCAGGTAGCGGTCAATGTATGATGAAGAAGAGTGCCTGACGACACAAGAAAGACAGATTTAGCTGCATTGGTTCTATGTAGATCTCTCAATTGCCCTTATTAGGCTTTGCACTTTCTCATCGAAATCTGAAGTACCATTTTAATGCTGGTCATGTGACTGAGTCCCAGAGTATTTACAATTGACTATGTGGAAAACAGAGTGATTGAGGAAAGAATATCACAACTGGGCTTCTACCCTAACATAGCATGACAGTGTGCACCTTCTATCATAATGAATTATACCATGGCCCATTTTGACTTGATAATCAAAATGGGGTATGCAAAATAGCTTCTCTATTGATCACTGCCTCAGCCAGAAAGGTGGAATTACCTGGGATGTTGAAGAGATGAGAGTAAGGTGACTTGTCGTGGTACTCCTGAAGCTCCTTGTCCGTCGTGAATTGCAGCAAGGGTTGCCTCCTTGGCGGTGGAATGTCTGCATCGACAGCACACTTCTGCATCTTGAAGTTCACTTGTGTCATCATAACTGGTTCTACATTTCTCTTTGTCCCACTGTTCCAAGATGCAGCCCCATCTGTGCAAGATTGTCCTGTGAAACTTAGCTTCACCGCCATGTTCACTTTCCACATGATGGCACCTGCGTGGCTACAGACACGTGCTTCACCGGCCATACATGTGCAGCCTGCAGTCATCACTTCGCCAGACTGTTTTGCACATATCCATGCTGCACGAGGCTTCTGGTTTACTGCCTGAGAAGGCCTCACTGGGGCCTTCAAAAATATTACATCATCTATTTTGTGAGCAAGGACTTGTCCCACCCATCCACTTTGCAAATAGTTGTATGACTCAAGGCTTTTATATGCCTTCGCTTCCTTGAGGTCGCATGCCTTTGTTTCCAGAAGGTAGCAGATGATGTGCGGTTCTCCAATCTCCGGCCACAACTTGGTGTCGTCCACCCAACTGGTAATCGTAGCTGGGTGAGGATATTCCTTGCAGCCTAAAAATAAAACGAGAATTGCTTATGAAACAAACAACCAATGCAAAACTGAAGAAAAAAAAAAGGAAGGTTGGCATGGCCAATGGTGTTGGGAAAGTTTGGAAATGGAAGGAAGACGGGAAGGGGGGGGGGCGTTTTGTCCTGACGCCACTGTGTACAGCAAGACTGGGCACAGAGCTCAGACTTTGGCTTAGCTTTGTGGTAGACTCTCCACCACGATATATATATATATATATATATATATAATATAACACAGCCTCATGTAGTACACGCCGCGACACAGTTTGCGCACAAATAATTCTCACGCGAGGCGATTACAGAGAGGCACATCAATGTGCCAACAGTAAAACAGTAACAGTAAATTACAAATCAGAAAAAAAAACCGGATCCGTCGCATTTGCTATCTGTACTCGGTATTTATATATCGATTCATATTTAAATTTGAGGTTTCTACTATTTCAATTAAAGCAGACGTGGCAGCGCAGGTCTGAGCCGCTAACCGCGCAGTTAGTTCAAATATTCCTGGCGCCCCCAAGCTGAGACAGCTCGAGTTCAGCGCAAATTCACATGCCGTAATTCGTGCCATCCTGGCTTCGTTCAATCCTCAATTTCACTAGCGATCCTCAATTTCACTAGCGATCCCCAAGTTCACTAGCGATCGAAACGCCGAGTTTGGTTTGGGAGCGACGACTGCCCCAGAACCGCGCTAAACATTACGCACAAAAAGATGCCAGGAAAGCAGGATGCACTTTTCCCCATGCTTGCCATTTCCCCATACATACCGATTAGGATAGTGCTTTCCTCCATGGACGATGAGCCGAGGGCGCCGACTACGGCAGCCGTGCCGGCAGAAGCAGCTGCCATCGGTGTGACTCGGTGAGCAGGGTAACAGTCCACTATTGGCGGTCGGTCATTCGGGCGGGTTCAGATTCTCCCAAATGCCCGGATGAGGGTAGGCGGCGCTACACTCGTTAAAATGGCGCCGGCTAGGAAGCCC
>JAZHYW010000252.1:0-30109 GCA_037355805.1 Ixodes ricinus
GGGGAAGCTCCTCGATTTGCGAGCACATGTAGCGAATACGTGACCGGAGAAGTGCCCCTGTGATGTTCCCGGGAGACGGAAAGTATCATTCGTTATCGTCGTGTGTGCTTGGAAAGCGAAGCGAGTCACAGGGTCCACGAGTGCGCAACCACAAGCCAAGGTTCACGACAGCGCTGCGTTGACTTCGGCGATCTCGTTCTGTTTGGTGCAACACGGCGCTGCGAAAAAGAGCTGAAACGTTCGTGGTGTATGGTGCGGTGCTTGGAGGTGGACCCACACTAACACGGAGCGCAAATTGGTTGTTGTGGGGTTGAAGCAACGGGTTCAGCCCCGTCGTCGTCAGCTGATCCGGTCCAGCTGGTCCGGGAGGGCGCAGGGAGTGTTTTAAAAGTAAATCTTCCTTAGTTCCGTTTCAAAATGTGGAAGTATCCCGACGGATGGCGTGAGTAAAAAGCTGCGGGTGTTTTCAACAAAATTACGTCGTTTTAATTGAACAGTGGACTCCGGATTGTTGTCCTAAATCTGCCGTTTTTATGCTTCGTGTTGGACTGCGTTTGCACAGCGACGTGTTTGCACAGCGACGCACACTGCTCGAGTAGATGATTCGGTCCTGCAAACGACCGGTTATGCAGAATTTCAGGGAAACTTAAGTCACCACCGATATTTTCCTGTAAATCTCGTGTGAGTTTGTTGTGCACATCATGCGGTGTGAATAAATTGGTGCAAGATTTCCTACCTGCCCACAGATGCATGAACTGAGACCATTTTTACGTAGTGAACATAGTGCTTTTTCTTTATTTTGGGAAGAGGCGTTGGTGCATTTATTATGGTACAATCACTTGAGAGTTGAGAAGTCGGAGAGAGCGAGCAAGCTTTCCCAACTTTGTCTCTTTCTCTCTGGCACTGCCCCTAGTTTCTAAAGTTTCAGTTTCAGTAGGCGTACCTACTAGCAGGTACAAACTGCTCTAAAGCAGGTAAAAGGCAGGGGAAGTCAGGACGGTGCGGACTTCGTGTTTCGCGCTTTTCGCAAGGTTACTGGGTAAATGCTTTTGCGAGGTATGCGGAATATGCAAGCGATTTTGTTATGCCCGTCGTTTGCGTCTCTCCAGCAAAACGAATAAGATGATCTACAAAGGCGCAATCACAAGCCAAGATTTACGATAACAGTGCGTTTGCTTCGGTGGTCCGTGTAGTTGTATTTTACACTGCTTTCTGCAACACCGTGTCATGACGAAGAGCTGGAACGGTCACGGTTTGTGCTGGCCTACCGGTTGACAGAAACCCGCATCGCCCGCATCGGCACCGAGTGCACTTGGGCTGTTGATGCTCAAGCCTTTCATCCGCGGCTTGTCGCCAGCTGATCCTGCTGCTCAACGGTGAGGAAGCGGCGACAGTGACCTTTGAAGTAAATGTAAATCCTCGTTCATCCAGTTATCCGAAGTCAAAGTGCGGAAGATGTCCAACGTGTACTGAGGGCAGGAACTACGAGCGTTTGCCTTGCTTTTATAACCGAAACCAGAGCAACGAGATAACTGCCTTGCGTACTCCAAAATGACGGAAGCAATATGTTTCAACAGGTCGAGTACGTCACCGGGGATGTAGGCGAGACGGTGCGCACTGTTTAAACGCTTGCAGTATCCAGGAGTTGTACCAGGAAAACGACGTCAACAGAGAAGGAGCTCGCGATTCAGCATAATGCAGTGCCACGGGCCCGTGAATTTTCAATGTTCGGGGTAATGGCGGTATAAAAAAAATAAAAAAAAACGAATCAGCGTTACATCATGAATAACACCGGTCACAAACTCCCAAGCCCCACCGCTCCACTCGACACCGACACGACATACGACAACAAACTGCATCAAAACGCCCCAAAAGTGAAGGCGTCTGCTCCCGTACGCGTACTGCAACTAGCGGAAGTGAAGTGTTTGGCGGATGTCCTTCACAAGAATATATAAAAAAATGCTTTGGGCAAGGATCATTTCCATTTATTATTAATTACATAATGATAAAATCCCAATAATTTGTGTGTTTTTTTTAATCTGATTCAAGCTAGTCGGACTGCTCATAACACTGGTCGAGCATGAAAATAACAAAAGTTTGAACTTTTTCATGGCCGGTTTAAGATTTATTGTTAATACATCGTTGTTTTTCGCAACGGACTAACATTATAGATTTTGCCTCCATACTTTTTGAATGCAAACAGTTCTTAAGTACGGCTGTCCATTATGCCGTGTTTTGTGTCTTCTTCTATAAGTCTGTAACGGTCAGCGACCAAAGAGCTCACCCGCACATGTCAAGCTTATATACGCCGCGGGGAGAAAAGGTTGTTAGTAGAAAGTGTCGGGCGCAGTGTCGTTGTTGTGTTTGTGTGTGTGTCGGTACGGTGTAATACGTGGCAGTCGTGTTGTCTGCGGTGTCTGTAGGGTTGCTGTCTACTCGTGATCGTTTCAGCGTATTAACAGACTCCTGCTTTTTTTTTCACTGGCTGCTAGAAACCTCACTAGGTGGCGCAAGGTACCCACCCATTCCATACTTTGCTCGAGTTTTTTTATCCATGTAAGTTCGGTATTCGTTTTTTTGTCTAGCGGTTCCGTCGTAGCTACCGACGCCACCGACCGACGAGGCACGTACGTACCTTTACACGTAGCTACGTCCGCCGCTTGGAGACTTTACTGTGTATAAAAGACATCGAACGAGAACAAACGCGTCCTGTGTGCTTTCGATTCGGCTGAAAGGCGCGCGGCTCGCTGGGCTCGTCTCTCGCCTGTTCTCGGCTGCTGGCCGCCATGTTTTATGAGCACGCTCAGCCAACACGCTCAACCGTGTCTGCGGAAGGCAGACACGGAGTAGCGTGTTAAGTTTACACGGCACCTCGTGTGTAGGCGAATAACACACATGGCTGCGTGTAAAACGAACACGTTTGGACGTGTCCGCTATGGGACAACGGTTTACACGTCTGGGCGTGTTATTTTTGCTAACAGTGTAGGAGATGGTCCGATAAATGCTAGGCATTTAATAAGAAGTGATTCTATTGTATGGTCGCCCAGGGAGGGTGCGGGGGGGGAGATTTTGGTGGTATGAAGAACAACCCTATGCCCTGATGTTCCACGGTTATCACAATCTGAAAAATTGGGTTCTCGTTACCCCTCCTCCTGAAAAAGGGTCTACCTGCTCCTGAACATTTTTCTGCGGGCACTGACGTTTTTCCACTCCAAAACTGTGATAGTCTAAAATCTCGAAGTCGCGCTAATCTAGGTTAGTCAGCGTGTGGTAACGTCCAGGAGCGAAGCGGAGCTATGGTTGTGTTCAGGAAGATTCAGTGTTTCTTCAGCGCACACATAGTACTCGTCTGGACCGGACAAATAGGTGCTTTGAAGGCCGGTGCTCTCTTGTTCAATTTAGAAACAAAGAAAAAATGGAAGTAAGGAATGGCAGCGATGACGGTATCATAATTATTATTATATGACAATGGAATAAAAGGAACTAAGTCGCAACAACCGGACTCATAATAAAAGGCTGTATAGTATTCGTGCATTCAATTCCTTTCTACATACGTACTACGTAGTGTTTCACAATATGCTGGCCAAATTGCTCCCGTTAAAAGTGCGCATCGCACAGAACAAAAGAAAGGTTGATGTAATATTGGTCTCTGCCAATGGCCATATTCAGGAAAATTAACAAACTTGGGTAAAACATACTTCTGTGACGCCAGTTTTCACAACACCGCAAGAAGACCGAACACGAAGTGTTTTAAACACTCCGAGTTCTCGCAAAAAAAAAACCGCATTAGCTGGAAACATCTTTTTTTACCTTTCCAGGTTTCAAGTTTTAAAAAAGGTTGACACCAACTAAACAGCTATACTTAATTTGTTGCATTCAGAAGTAAAAGACTAGGCTTGATCGTCGCTAAAATGTACGATCTAATGCATGCGTACATTGTGTACACTGTTTCGCTTAGGTTCTTTTTTTCTTAACAAAAAGTGAAAGCCGTTAACAACTTCCTGTAATGCCCAATTAGAGCGCAGCCCTTGAGGAGGAGGAGGAAGGGTACTGAGGAGGGGGGGTCACGTGACCTCGGTGGAAGGGGTCACGTGACCCCCCTCCCGAGGTCACGGAGGACTCGGGTACCTTCGGTGACCCTCCTCTCCGAGGTCACCGAAGGTACCCTAGGTCCTCCCGAAGGTACCCGATGTCCTCCAGAGGTCCTCCCAAAGGAACGAGGTCCTCCGAGGTCCGCCCGAGGTCCTGCCGAGGTCCCCGGGGGGGGGGGGAGGCTCGCGGTTACGCCGACGCCGACGACGACGACGCTCAAGCCGGAAACGGGCGCCTAAAGGCACGACCACATTGGCGTCGCGGAGGCCTACGGCGCGACGGTCGGCACTGCCGGTTGCCGACCAAAACCAGTTTTCGGCTTCAACGGCGCGACGGACGGCGCGACGTACGGCGCCGCAGAACCAACCGCTCCTTGCGAGGTTCAGAGCTCGCCGCCGCTCGCCGCAGAAGAGAGGAGCCAATGGGAGGTGGCGTAGATAGTGACGTCGCGACGCCATGGCAACGCTCAAACCGGTCCTCCGCGCGTCTTTCATGTTCCGAAAGACGTGTTTCGTATCGTCTGCTATCCCTATTTCCCCCGATGCCTTCCGCAACGGCGCGGTTCCTTGAAACTGTGCGACTGTTTCCCTTTTTATATGACAAGACGCAGCCATACTACTCAGATAATGACGCTAAGAACAACCGCTGGGAAGTTATAGGAGAGGAATTCGGAATTACAAGTGAGTTTCTCCGTGGCACTTGTTGCATGTCGTCTGTGTTGTGACGGATGTCGTGTTGATTTGGTGACACTTTCGAACGTAGCCTTCATCTCTGGCGCGCCGCCGGGGCAGCAAAGCACTGACCAGTCCTTCGGTGTTTCGGTAGAACCAACTCGGCCGGACCCAAAACCTGCGCTTCCTTCCCTTCAGAGCGCGACGACGTCGCAAGATCAACGAGCGGGCTAGGATAATCACATTCACGCTGATCACCAGGTCAGCATGGACTCCTACCATATAGGCAGCGAGTGCGGTTTCGATGCTGATATATGCGAAAGATGAGAGCCGAAACGGAAAAATCTAACAAAGAGCACACGACGAAAGAGCGGGAAATCCGACGGGAGGCGCGATCTCGAGATCCAGTGCTGTCACGTGACGCCCGCAAAACGGAGGCCAATGTGGACTCCTCGCGTTGGGACGCCGGACGGCGGTGCCGTTCACGCTATTGTTGTCAGGCCTTAAGAGCTGCGCTCTAAAACCGGTTTCCTGACACGCTCTGCCATGGAGTATGGACGAACTGACACACGGACGGACGGAAGGCCAATTTCTTCCAAGTGTGGGGTTTTGAAACGCATGCTTTGTTCAGCATATGATTTACATATTTGCGTTTGAGTGTAATTGACTGCGTTGCCAATGTCTGTGACCGCACATGAGGAGAGAACTCAGTCACCTGCCACCATATATGAGGTGACCCTGGAACTGCATGTAACTAGAGTGATGGCTGTATCGGTATTTGAGGGATCAAATCTGCTTACAACCTATGAAAAATGGTCGCCTGTAACACTTTCAGAAGTATTTCAAGCCCGCGGCCAAAAAATTATGCGTAAAAATGTAGGAAAAAAATGAAAGTCGCTTACGACCAACTGCAACACCGAATTAGAGCGCAGCTCTTGAGGAGGAGGAGGAAAGGGTACTGAGGGGAGCGTATACCCTCTCCTTCACCTCCTCATCCTGCCTGCTACTCCTCCCTCCGAGCGGCGTCGCCGTCGGCGCAACCGTGAAGTCACGTAACCCTCGTGACGTCACGTGACCCCGTGTCCTCACGGGGGGCACGTGATGTCGCCGGGGTCTTGTGACCCCCGTGAGGTCACATGACGTCATCGTGATGACGACATCACGATGACGTCACGGATGACGTCAGTGACGTCACCAGTGATGACATCATCAATGACGTCACTGATGACATCATCAGTGACGTCACTGAGACAACGTCATCAGTGACGTTACCATGACGTCACTCGTCCCATAATGCACCGTGCGGTTATGCCGACGCCGACGGCGACGCAGCTCAAACCGTAAACGGCCGCCTAAGAGCTGCGCTCTAATATACGCCGATCAAAAGTGTTTTAGGCTGCCCGACAGATGGCGGCAGTGCGGTTTCTCTTCGTAACAAATCGGAAAGTGTGGTTTACGCTGTTGCGTTTAGGGATGATCGAGTGCACCGACCTCACTTGAACCATTTACGACGACATAACACACAGGCACGCTGGCGCCATCGCATGAAGTTGCCCTGGAAGGCTTACGATCAGTGTGTATTTTAAGGCGAAAGCATTCACTGTCCCATGAAGCGGAACGATGTCATCAGCTTTGCAGCCGCGCTAAACGGCCCCTTCGCCTGTCCCAATGTCGTCTGTAGCAGAAATCTGATGAATAGGCTCCCATTGGCTGGCGTGCGCTATGAAGGAACGAGGCTCCCATTGGCTCTCGCTGCGTAGTTCCAAAAAACGCCACCAGGGAAGCCCTCTCTATGGCGGCGCAGCGCACGCAGCGGTCCGGTCGCCGGTACGTGGTGCGGCGGTGTAGGCCTGGCCGCAGAGCCCGCTCGGGCAAACTCCGGAGAGTGTGCACGGTAAAGCTCAGCGAGGCGCGGCCGCTTCACGAGAGCGCGCGCTCGGCCGTCTCCCGGCGAAACGGGGCCGTCCACGCCACTACACCACAGGCGAACTAAGGGAGCAGAAGAACGATATTCATGCTCATGAGAATCAATCAATCAGCGTTTATTTCAGATTGAAACCCAAACTGAGGGTGGCGAGAAAAAGCAGTGTCGTCCACTGCTTCACGGGCTTCGGCACCCTTAGCAAGTCAGCAGTGTAAACACGGTAAAAAATCATATATATATAAAAAAATGAATAGTTCAGACAAAATGTTAAGTACAGACAAATTATAGGAATGCGTTCCTAAGGACAGAATAAGACATATCACTCAAATGATCACATAGAGGCGTATTCAAAAACTTAGGCAAGATATATCGCAATATTGTAAAGCCTCAGTTTGTTCTACATCTAGGTAAAACAAAGCGTGTCTTTAATTTACCTAGATCCTAGGACACCTAAGTGCTTAGGTGCTCTAGGACTTTTTCTACCTTTTGACGCATCATTCGTTTACCGTGAGTTTGAAAGAATTCTAACACCTGTTATGCGCGACAATTTCGCGTAGTGCCTAGGAATAAAAGAGAACGTGCAGGCGAGCTGGCGAGCTTTCGACATCTTGAAATCCCGAGACAGAGGAGCAAAAAGCGGGACGACACGCACATATGTCTGAAACACAGCTCCGACATTTATTCCCATTTTTTTTCTTTTTAGTACGACCCGCAGCTGACTTTCTGACCCCTTTCCCCGAGGTCACGTGATACCCCCCTCCCTCCGAGGTCACGTGACCTCGGGATTCCCTCGGGAGGGCCTCCGGTTCCTTCAGGGAGGACCTCGGGTACCTTTGGTGACCTCGGGGACGGGGATCACGTGACCCACCACAAGGTCACGTGGTCACGTGACCCCCCTTTCCCCGAGGTCACGTGACCCCCCTCTCGCAGGTCACGTGCCCCCCCTCACTACTCTTCCCTCCTCCTCCTCAAAAGCTTCGCTCTAATTCGGCGTTACAGGTAGTTGTAAACGGCTTTCACTTTTTGTTGGAGGTCTTTTAGAAAACGCTTAACCGAAAATGTGCTCTGGAGTTTATTTCTAATAAGTTTCATTACCTCACCCATTTTGCGGTCTTTCAAGATACTAAAACTCTTTTTTCAGACATCTCAAATTATGTTGGTTGGGCTTGCAGAGACCACCCAACGCCCCACACGCCTTGCTTTGAAACATGTCAATCGGTGAAACTCCAATTCTACCAGACTGATCCGTCTGCAGCAATGCTTTATTTTTGTTTCTTCATATGCAGCTACGTCTCTAAGGTCTTTCTTGTCATTTCTGTTGATCTTACAAATACTGCAAAAACTTGACTGAATAAAAATATATTTGTTGGCGAAGAAAAGAGACCTTCATTCTAGTTATTCCATTCAATTCTGTTCGGTTTATTATCAGTAACGGTTACAAGTTGAGCTCGTTGGTACATACTGTAGGTATGACGTCACTGACACAGCCACATCACAAGCGCTACAGCTACACCGCTAGGGCACCACTGTATATAAGGACCTATGATAAAGGAAGTAAAAGTCGTCATCCACCTCGGTACCCGAGCACGAGGTACACGGTGTCAGAACTGATTCGAACCGCTCGCCCAGGTGCCATAATGCGATAAAAAAGCAACCAGACAATGGCAATGACACAGAAGCTGGACGCGCTGCCATGTGCGACGCTACTGCAGCCACCAAAGCCCCTGGACATATCCGGAGACGTATGGCGGAACTGGAAGACGTGGAAAGTGAGTCCCGACTGTTTTCTACGGCAACATTCCTCAACCGCCAACCAAAAGAAGTCCAGGCGGCGACTCTGTTAATGATCGTAGGGGAAGATGCCAGAAAAATCTTCAGTACGTTCACATTTGCGAGCGAAGACCAGAAGGAGGACGTAGATACTATCATCGAGAAGTTCGATAGCTTCTACCGGCCCGCCGCGAACTTCACCTACAACACGTTCGTATTTGATACAAAGGACCAGAAAGAAGGGGAGCCCTTTAACGAATGGTTGACAGACATTCGTGTACTAGCAAACAACTGCGAGTTTCAGTTGCTAGAAGAACGCCTACTTCGAAGTAGAATGATTCTCGGCATTCGAGACAACAAACTTCAGCAGAAGCTAGTTAACGAGAACCCGTCGTACTCTAGGGCGGCGGAAATGTGCAGAGCCTGGGAGCAAGGCAGAGGAAAGGTATAAGCGCATACAAAACGAGGAAAAACACACGAGATGGAAGTTAACGTGGTTCAAGGAAGCAAGGGTTCATGCCAAAATTGTGGGTTCGCTGCGCACAGGACTAGCGTTTGCCCAGTTGCCAGAAAAAAATTCAATAAATGCGGAAAACTTAATCACTTCGCTAAAGTCTGTAACGGATCAGGTACAAAGCCAGGATGCAGAAGCCTTGCACAAAAAGAAGTGCACAAAATTATGGCTAGCGAAAACGAGAGATTTTATCTAGAAGCTTTGACCGTTGGTACTGTGTCTCGTGATGATCTTTGGACAGCTTCAGTGAACCTAGAAGGCATGCCCGTTTGCTGTAAAATAGACACCGGAGCAAACTGCTGCATTATCTCAAAGGCAACACTATGCCAACTGACGACAAAGCCAACCAGAAAAGGTAGTGTCATCCTAAACAGGTTCTTCGGCCACTCAAAGAGTGCGTCAGAAAAAGTCTGCCTCGACCTGCAGTACGAAGGCAAGAAGTGTCAAGTTGGTGTTTTTGTTGTGCGCCAAGAGGTCCCAGTTACCCTTAGCGGCAGCGTAGCAGAACACCTAGGACGCATTATCCGTGTTGCAGGTGTGAGCGGTACGGAACTCTACGAGGCGGCTCGTCCCTTTGAAGCCGTTTTCCAGAGACTCAGCCAGCTAAAAGATGTGGTTTACGACATGAAACTACAACCAGGAGCCAAGGGCGTCGTGAAAGCTGCCAGACGAGTGCCTGTGGCCCTCCAGGACAAAGTCAAGACCGAGCTGAACCGCATGGAAGCTAAACATAGTCACCATAAAGGTAACAGAACCAACCGAATGGTCCAGTCACAATTGTTGTTGTAAAAAAAGACACAGTTAGATTTTGATTGGACCCATCTGACCTCAATAGATCACTACTACGTGAACATTACACTATGCCGACGTTAGACGATGTTTCTCCACGTCTGCACGGCGCCAAGTTCTTTTCAACCTTAGACGCATCATCCGGCTTCTGGCAAATAAAGGTGACAGAAGCAAGTTCCTACATCTGTACCACGAGCACTACCTATGGCAGATACAGGTTTCTGCGCATGTCGTTCGGAATTTCAACGGCACCAGAAGTTTTCCAACGCGCAATGCACGGTGCTCTAGAAGGTCTGAAGAATATGGCAGTTGTTATGGATGATATCCTAGTTTGGGGGACTACAAAGCAAGAACACGACGAGAGTTTGAAGAGTCTGCTGCAACACTGCGCGCAGCACGACCTGAAGTTGAATCTAAAGAAGTATCGTTTCTTGCAGGACTGTGTGCGGTACTTAGGCCACATTCTGACGACTCGGGTGTTGAGCCTAGATCCCGGACGGGTCGAGGACATACTCGCTGTACGCGAACCCAGAGAACGTAAGGAACTCCAAGTTGTTCTTGGCATGACTAACTTTGTGGCCAGGTTTATACCGAACATGTCAGCGCTCTCGGCACCCCTGCGCGAGCTACTAAAACAAGATATTGCTTGGGTGTGGACTGAACGCCAGCAATGCAGTTTTGAAGCCCTGAGGACATGTCTGATCAAGGCTCCAGTGCTCGCGTATTTCGAACAAGGCAAGCCAATCACGTTATCAGTAAATGCCAGCCAAACTGACATCGGAGCAGTGATTATTCAGAATGAACACCCCATCGCCTACTTATCCCGCTCCCTCACCGCAGCACAACAAAAATATGCTCAGATAGAAAAAGAGACACTGGCTATTGTTCACGGATGCAGCAAGTTTAAGGATTATATCTTGGGCCACTCGTCTCTGACCGTTTAATCCGATCATAAGCCGCTGGAAACAATTTTCAGAAAGCCCCTCTGTGACTGCCCGCTGCGCCTACAAAGAATGAGGCTTGTGCTGCAAAGATACCCCATCACAGTAAAGTACAAGCCAGGAAAGAACATTTCCTCGCTGACGCGCTCTCAAGGTTTCCAACCAAGATTATGCTGAAAGATGAAACCGAACAATTTCAAGTTAACGTCGTCTCCACCTTACCGATTTCAGATGCACGACTGGCGGACATCCTGCAGGTGACGGAAAACGACACGGCGCTCAAGCAGCTTCATGAGTACGCATCGACTTCTTGGCCGGCTGAGAAACGCGAAGTCCCAGAGGAAGTTCGACCGTATTGGAATTACAGAGAAGAGATGCACGTACAAGACGGTTTTGTCTTCACGAGCAACAAAGTGGTGATTCCAGCGTCAAAGAAAATGGAAGTTTTGAAAATCTTGCATGCCGCACATGGGGGTGAAGCAAAAATGAAGACGCGCGCCAGAGAAGTGATGTATTGACTTTTCCTCCTTTTTCTTCGAAATGAAGGAACTTTGACGGTCCACAGCATTTTCAGTGGTCTCCGTGTGTGCAGACGTTGTCGCCACGCATGGATTGCCAACGAAGCAGTGTAGCGACAATGGACCCCCTTCAATGGCCGAGATTTCAAGGACTTCGTTAGTAAATTGCGAATCACTCACGTGACGTCAAGCCCTTACCACCCCCACTCTAATGGAATGGCGCAGCGTGCCGTACAAGAGGCAAAAAAACTGCTGACGAAGTGCGGCTACAACACCCTTGACTTGTGCAGCACACTCCTGGAATGGCGCAACAGCCGAAGGAATCAACTGCTAAAGTCTCCAGTGCAAAGACTAATGGGTCGGCAGACACGGACGTTACTTCCGGTTCCCGACTGCTGCCTGACGCCAGCCATCGTAGAGCACAGCGAGGTGCGAAGCCGACTGCAAGTGATCCGCAACAAACAACGAACGTACTACAACAAAACAAGGGCCCTTCCAGAACTGCAGGAGGGTCAGCAGGTGTCCACATTTGACATCATCGCACACACGTGGTCTCCAGCAGTCGTCGTAAAACGAGCCGGGCCTCCTCGTTCTTATGTCATTGAGACTGGCGACGGGCGCGTGCTAACGCGAACAAGAGAGCACCTCCGCGCATCGCCGCCTCAGCCGGAGACAGTCATCCCGATCCCTGGATCGCCCGAACTGCCCAGACAACAGACCACCCCTGTTCCCATAAGAGAAGCCTTTACAAACGAAACCCCAAACCAGGACCTCAGGAGAAATTCAAGGCAGCGGCGGAGCCCCAACAGATACCCAAGGCCCGAACATTAACCATTGACGCAAAGGAAGAATTATGATCGTAAAGTCTATTTTTAATATTATTGTTTTTATTTTTATTTTCCCCTTTTGCTTGCATTTATTTATTGTCCTTTTTTCTTTTTTTTCTTTTGAAAGAAGAAAGATGTAGGCATGACGTCACTGGCACAGCCACATCACAAGCGCTACAGCTACGCCGCTAGGGCACCGCTCTATATAAGGATATACGATGAGGAAAGCAAAAGTCTTTATCCACCTTTGTACCCGAGCACGAGCTACACATACTTGTAGATATATCAGCTTGAACTTTAGAATTGTACTTCAATTATACTGGCCTCTCTTTCTTCGTGTTCAAGTATAATACTAAAGATCAAGCTGATATATTTACAAATATTATCAGTTAGGTGCATATTCATTTTACTGGAACGGCAGATTTCCCCATAGCCAATTGGCTAATTTGGGTAAAGGTTCTCGACTACCTTAACCTAATGTCTATGTACCCAGTGTCTAGGTTCTAGACTAGTCTAGAGCCTGGACTAGTCTAGGCTCTAGACTACCAGTGGCTAGGTTCTACATCCAGTGTGGCAGTCTGTTCTCTCTTCGTAAGCGGCTGCAAGCGAGCCCAGCGCACTCCATCTCATTCATTTACAACTGCATGCAACCAGCCTTGAGCCAGATTGACACAGGGGTGTTTGCTTACGTTTTCTCAAGTCACGGTACGTGTCACCGGGACAACAACACTTCGAGTGTCGCGTGCAGAGCTACTCCTCGAACCAGTTGTGACACTTTACACGAAGCACTGATGTCCGGGTGATTCTCGACGTAAGCAGACGGAAGCACCCGTAACTTAACGCAATGTAAAAAAACTGTAATCTGTGAACCGGCCTTGAAACGTGTTGCCCTTGCCTTAAAACTTTGCAGACGTTCGAGGTGCAGGCGCCTCCCGGGACCACCATAGCGCACGTCAATCAAGGCTGGTCTGTCTGCATCCCGAACTTCACCGTCACCAGTAGGACCGGAAATGCGCTCGTCAAGGTCAAGGGACCCTCCTGCACAGAAAGCTTTAACTGCTACGGCG
Source organism: Ixodes ricinus (assembly GCA_037355805.1). Classification (NCBI taxonomy): domain Eukaryota; kingdom Metazoa; phylum Arthropoda; class Arachnida; order Ixodida; family Ixodidae; genus Ixodes; species Ixodes ricinus. The sequence continues at coordinate 13,114 of JAZHYW010000252.1, forward strand.
ATCTCATGTTTAGGGTAAGATCGTCATTACACAGAATGTCGTAAGGCTGGTTCAGGCAGTTGCGTTTAGTTGCAACCAAGTGCGCGTCGCAGTCTTGCGATCGATTATGACGAGATCAGAGGCAATTACACTGGGGGAGTTGGGAAGTTTTTTGAACAAGCCGATAATCTAGCAATAGCTAGGAAACGGAACCTTACCTCCGCCATTTCGGTGTATCGAATTTCGGACCCGCTCTGAAATAGGCACGTTAAGAATGTGCTGACCCGGCTCCATAATGTGTTGATCTTTAGTGTAAGCGGTTTTGGCACTGTACACGCAATAAACAACTCAACCCCTTTCATGTACTGCAATCTATTAAAAATGATAATTTTTCATTCATTCCCCTTGTATCAAAAGTTCATTTATAACAGTTTCAACATGACTTGTCAAAAATGACCATTGCGCAAATTCAGCGCCACGTCGGGCAACCCTTTAGAAGAGGTGATGCGAACCGGTGCACTAAATGGCACGATGTGAGCCAGCTTGTGTGAGAAAGCATAATCTTGTTTAAAACCAAGAGGAAAAAATACTATATTTAAGTTCTGTTTTAGGCAAGGCGGTAAAGGGTGTTTGGGTGCAATGATCAAATGCAAGCATAACGAGATGCCATTGTACAAGAAATTTCATTTCATTTATTTTATTGGTACCCTCAGGGCCGGAAGGCATTACAGAGGGTGGGATTATAATGTACAAGTTAATAGAACACCTAAATCATGAATCAAGTTCTAGTTCTATAGATACAGCATTTTTAAAATCAACAGGATTAACAATTGTGGCGATGGATGTGGAAAGGTGATTCCAGTCAGCAGACGTACGAGGTATGAATGATCTGTAGTAGGCATTAGTGTGGCACTGTGGAATTTCGACTTTATCTATGTGATCATTGCGTAATGATATGTAGGATGACTCCAGTAAGAGTTCAGTCTTGAGGATTGAATTGTGAAAAAGTATTTTCTGAAATAAACTTAATCGATAAAACTTTCGGCGTAAAGAAAGACTTCGCAAGGTTAGGCATTTTTTCATAGAGGTTACGCTTGATGTACGATTGTAATTAGAAAGAATGAAACGCACAGATATATTCTGGACAGCCTCCAAGGCGCCGACGAGGCTCTCAGTGTTAGGATCCCAAACAGCAGAAGCGTACTCAAGTTTTGGCCGGACTAGTGTTCTATAGAGAAAGAGTCTCAAAGTCAAAGGTGTCTGCAAAAATTTACGTTTCAGATAGCCCAGCATGCGGTTGGCATTGGAAATGACGTGGTGAACATGCGATTCCCATGTGAGGTTAGATGTGATGTGAACGCCCAGATATTTGCTAGTGTCAACCCGCTCTCAAGTCATATTATTAAGGATATAGGAAGGAGGATCGATAACTAGCCTGGAAATTATCATGTGTTTACATTTGTCAACATTTAATGACATGTTTCAAGTGTCACACACACTTGATATGGAATCGATATCATTATGAAGAAGTAAGATGACAGAACTGTTAATAATTTCGCGGTATGCAACATAATCATCTGAAAATAAACAAATAGAAGAGTTCACATTCAGTGGTAAATCATTAATGTAAATCAGAAAGAGAAGAGGGCCAACCACAGATCCCTGAGGCACTCCGGACGTTACTGAAACTTTGGACGAGTCGGTATTATTACAATTTACAAAACTGTGAACGATTAGTCAGAAATGAGCAAATCCACGAAAGGACATGATGTTCAATGTTAAGTTTGTGAAGCTTAAGAAGACAAAGTTTATGAGAGACCCTGTCAAACGCCTTGGAGAAATCCAGAAAAACACTGTCAATCCGTGAACCACGATCTACAACCTAATGGAAATCATTTGTTAGTCTTATAAGTTGTGTCTCGCATGAAAAATATTTCCTAAAACCGTGCTGGTTAACGTTGAAGAATGAATTAGATTCAAGAAAATTAACCAGATTGGAACAAATTTTATGTTCCAGTGTTTTACAACAAATAGCTTGTGAGTGAAATGGGTCCAAAGTTAGAAGGGGAATGTTTGTCTCCAGTCTTGCGTAGTAACATCCCCATTCCAGTTTTCCAGTAGTCTGGAACCTGACCTAGTGAAAGAGATTGCTCGAATAGTTTAGACAAAATGATTTATGTATGTTCTTTCGTATTCTTTAGAAACTTTGAATTAATATTGTCAACACCAGACGACGATGATTCTTTAGTTGACTCTATAATTGTTTTAAATGCCATTCACATCAATGACAATTGGATTCATTGGAAAGAGGTCATATTTATTATTTATTTATTTATTTATTTATGTATACTGCGACCTCAGTCGAGGTCATTGCAGGAGTGGATTACACAACTAAAAACATGAGTAGAGAGAACAATAAACGAGAACATATTCAACAACATAATGATTCGCCAGAAACACCAAACATCAAAGGAAGTCAACTTTCGCGAGTTTTATAACAAAGTCGTCGTACTGGAGCATACGCGTAGCACCGTCAATACTATTCCACAGCTCAACAGTGCGCGGAAAAAGGAATTTTTGAAACAGTTTACGCGAGAACGAAAGGGTACAATATTTAAGGGATGGGAACGCCTAGTGCGCGAAATATCTGAGAAGGAAATATACTTCATACATTCAATGCCACTTACATTATTAACAATTCTATGTAACAACTTCAATCGCTCGATAGTTCGCCTTAACGATAAAGATTCTAGCCCTAATGTTGGCAAAGCGGATGAAGGTGAAAAGTGTCGATCATATCGATTGGAGATAAATCGGATAGCCTTAGCCTGAACAGAGTCAATGAGATTAATGTCCTTTTTTAAATGAACGTCCCAGACCACTGAACCGTACTCCAAAATCGGCCTCACGAGAGTTTTAAAAGCGGTTAATTTTACCTCTTTAGACGAATTTTTTAACGTGCGTTTAACATAGCCCAATTTTCTGAGGGCGCGGGAGCAAATATAGTCGACGTGCCTATCCCATTTAAGGTTGGAAGTAAAAATAATACCTAAATATTTGAAGTCGCTTACCTCCCTTAGTACTATTTCATCAATGCCATAGCTAAATACGAAAGGTGATTTCTTATTCGTAAATTTCATAAACACAGATTTTTCAAAGTTTATTTCCATTTGCCATTGCTTGGTCCAATTGAAGAAGCGTGCGAAGGATTCATTAAGTAACAACTGGTCATTAGCTGAATGAATATCGTTATATAGGACGCAGTCATCGGCGTAAAGACGAACTTTAACGGGAATGTTATCTACAATATCATTAATATACAGGAGAAATAAAAGGGGCCCTAATACGGATCCTTGCGGAACACCTGAACTAACCGTAGCTTCTGATGAATTAGCATTCCCATATGAAACAAACTGTGACCGGTCTTTTAAATAATCAGTGATCCAGTCGAGTAAAAGGGGATTTTTAAGTATGACCTTTAACTTCAACAGTAGTTTGGAATGAGAAACTTTATCGAATGCCTTCGAATAATCTATGAATATGGCATCAACCTGTCCTTTATTGTTTAAAGTCGTGGCGATATCATGAGTGAATTCCAGTAGTTGCGTGGTGGTTGAAAAATGACGACGGAAACCGTGTTGCTGAGGGCAGATAATTGAATTGCATTCGAGGTATTCGGAAACATGGGAGTAGACTATATGCTCGAGGAGCTTACTACAGGTAGAGGTCAATGAAATAGGTCTGTAATTGAGAAGGCTCTGTTTGTTTCCAGATTTAAAGATGGGGACAACTCTGGCTGATTTCCAAAGTTTAGGAACTCTTCCAGAAGAGGAGACTTCTCGAAGATTAAGGCCAGGTATCTCGATGTCCAAAGAGAGTAACGGCGAAGAAATGAATTAGGAACACCATCGGGACCTGCGCTTTTTTGCAGTCAATGTTTAGGAGCAAATGGAGGACGCCAGAAGTACTGATGGGAATGTTTTCTAACGACGAACACGGGAGATTGAAAGAAAAGGAAGGTTCACAACCGTTATCTTCAGTGAATACGGACTGAAAATGTGCATTAAAGCCATTCGAAATGTCTACGGGATCAGTGACACATTCATCTTCAATAATAAAACTGCGGGAAATGTCATTTTTAGGAAGGATCGACCTCCAAAACTTAGCCGGATTTGACTTCATAAAGTTAGTCAATGTAACGTTGAAATAAGTATATTTAGCAGCTGTCATCGTTTCCACTAATCTATTTTTTAGGCTTTCAAACCATTTGACGTCCGAAGGACTATCACTAAGTTTTAATTTCCGATTTCTTTTTAGTCTGCGGGTTAATTGCAATACCTCTCTAGTAATCCATGGCTGGGCTTGATTTGTCTTTTTATATTTGACTGGTACAAATCGTTTAATACAATCATTTACTAATGAGCAAAATTTGCTAAGCAACACATCAACATCATAGTCACGGCTAAAGGTCTCGAAATCATCAAAGCCAAAACTAAGTTCGTCAAGAATTGACTCGTCATTAGCTCTGTTAAAGTCTAAAACAGTAACAATCTCGGGTTTTACGTGTAAGGCACGAATATTAAGTGTCACAACAACAGCTCTGTGGTCTGAAATACCATCAACCACTTTGCACTCATAACCAGATTTGGCAATGCTGTTACTAAGAAAAACTAGGTCAAGCGTTGAGTTATCTCTAGTACATTCACTAACAACTTGATCTAAATCGAATGACACTGCAGTATCAACAAGTGCATCACATATAATTTTATCACGACTACCAACCATCAACGTTTTCCAATTGACGTCAGGTGTGTTAAAATCTCCAGTCAGAATGAATTTACCACCACCAAAGTTATGCTTTAAAATGTAATCGTGAATATCAAAAATAACCTGAGGGGAAGTACCCGGAGCTCTATAAACTGCCCCAATAACAAGAACAAATTTATCTATATAAACCTTACACCAGAGTGACTCAGTGTTGGGTAAGCCAGGAAGAACAGAGAATCTAACATCAGACCTAAAAAATAAAGCAACACCACCACCCCTACCACATGACCTATCGCAACGCACAACAATGTAGTTAGGTGGAGTAAATTCGCAGTCAAGAACTGAGTCATGCAACCACGTTTCAGTGACACAAATCACATGAGGGTAATATGCAGTTGCAATACCAGCAAATTCAGTGGACTTTGGGAGAATGCTCCTGGCATTAAGATTCAATAAAGTAAACGAGTTTTCATAAGGAAGTCAATTAGAATTATCCGGAAGGCGAGGGGGATTGACCCTTACAAGGCAGTTGTTAGACACATCCCACGTATAGCGAGTATTATTGACAAGTGCATAATCATAGCGCAAAACCACCTTCGCACCGTTCTGTCTAAAATCAGCCGTACCACGCCATAGCTGACTGCGAATATTTCGCACGCGAAGGGAAAAATCTTCGTTGATGAACATACGAGTGCCCTTAAGTCTTGGGGCGTTTTTAAGGATTAACATTTTTTCTCTATGGTCTATCACTTTAAAAATTACGGGTCTGATCTTACCATCTATGCGTGAACCAAGACGGTGGCAACGTTCGATGCCATCGCAGGAAATAGAAAGCTTGGAAAACAAGAGATCAGTGACAGCCTGAAGCAGTGACGCCGATGATTCATTCTCAGCTTCTTGTAAACCATAAATAATCAGATTGTTCCTCCTAGAGCGATTTTCTAAGTCATCATTTTTATCAGCTAATTCGGCAAGTCTATGATCGAGCCTGGCGATTTTATCTTCAAGAGACTGTACCCTTTTGTCGAGCCCAGACAGCCGTGATAACTCAGATTCAATGGCGACACAACGTGATTCAATGCCCACAATCTGAGATTGCAGGGTCGCTTGACTGTTTTTTATTAGGGTTACATCAGCAGCTATTTGCGCTTGCCCATCAAGGAGCTGTTTGAGAAGAACCTGAGTATCCGGGCCGGGGTTCGATTCGACATCGCCGCTGCGCAATAGCATATTAAAACAAACTCTAAACCATGCAAACAGGGAAGAACAAACGAAGCTACCCAGTGGGCCCGGTAGCAGCAATAAAAATATGTTATCGGACCTAGGAGAATCAGGCTCAGGACTCAGTTTTACCTGAAGAGCGAAGAAGAAACATCTCAGCGACTTGTTCATGATGCTGCCACCAAGCCCACTGAAGAGGAATGCTTGGAACGGTGGTCTTGTAGTCTCGGCGGCGGAAGTAGGTGTCGTCACGGAACTTCCGTCCATACGATGGTCCAAGTTTGGTGCTTGAACGTGGTGATAGTAAGATGACGGAGAGCCAATAGCAGGATGCGAAGATTCCGAAGATTGTGCGGAGTCAGCACAACAACCAGGAGACGCGAGCAGTGACGAGGCTGCACTGTCACAGCATCCAGCAGGCACTGACGACAGGGCAACCTGAAGAGCGAAGAAGAAACATCTCAGCGACTTGTTCATATGATATGATGGATATGATGGACAAAATGAATCAGTAACATTATAAAATGCAACTAGAAAACATGTCATTGAGAATCGTCGAACACAATGGATCGAGATTCATTTCACCTGATTCATTTTTAAGTGAAAGGGAACGCTCAGCACTTGGATTCATTACACTCGAAAACTGTTTAGGATTATTGATTAGCATGGATAGGAAGCACTCATTAAAAAAGTAATATTTAGTCTCCCCAACTGCTTTTTTGTATTCATTGGCGGCGAGATTATAACTCTGCCAGTATTCCTCTGAGTCAATGCGCTTATGCGTTTCTGAACAAATGTTTCTTTTCACTTCGGAGTTGAGGAGTGAACCATGGAGACTGAGTGTTTGTTATAATTGAGTGTAATGGAATGTGCTCATTAAATAAAGAAATGGCTTTGTTCTTACATAAATCCCAATTGGTGTGAACGGGAACGCTCGCAAAACGCTGGCAAAAACTCATCCAAAAGAGAGCACAGACCTCTATTATTCGCTGCGTAGTTGGCGCTTTTGTAATCCCGAATTTGTTTGATCAGTCTTGTTTTACGGCACACGGGAGTTATAAAAGAAAAAATAAGCAACGAGTGATCACTAAAACCTGGAAGGTATAAAATATCAGAAATTAAATCAGGTGTGTCAGTCAGTATCAGGTCGAGCACGTTCACCGAAGAGCGTTGTCCTTGTTGGAAATATCACAATTTGTGAAAAATTAAAGTCAGAACATAGATCTAAAAACTGGTTGCATTCGGTTGAGGGGTTTTTCGATGAAGAGCTTAAATCAGACCAGATGATGCCAAAATAATTAAAGTTGCCCATAAAAAAAATGGTTAAGTTTGGAAAGTGAACACGGACAATGTTAATTGCATCATTAAGTTGCTCAACAAAAGTACTTGATTCTGTTGGAGTACGATAGCAACAGCCTAATACTAGCTTTTTGTGTCCAATGGAAATATCTACTCATATTATTTCGAGATCAGATTTTATGTTTACCAAAATATTATTATGTTCAGGCACAGCTGCTATCAAAACTCCCCCGCCAGAACGTTCCTTGCGGTCATTGCGGCAAACATTAAAACTTTTACTACAATGAAATATTTCAAAATCCTTAACTTTAGAGGAAAGCCAAGTTTCAGTTAGCACAACTAAACCAGCATCACATGAGTTAATCATTGGGCACAAGTCATCGCGTTTTTTAATCAGAATTGAATGTTAGAAAAAATAACTGGCACATTCTCATGTCCCCCGCCCATCGCGGACCGCTAGGCGGAGCCAGACGGCTGAGAAAGAGGAGCTGAAATTAGTGGAAGCACGCTAACATTTCTTTCGGAGCGCTGGAATGAGGTTGACACACATATGCGGTCTTCTTGGGGGTTCTACGTATAGCAGTTGTTATTTTTATAAAGCTTGTTGAAACGCAGTTTGAAAGTACTTCCTTGGGATTTGCCAAATTCTATTAGTTTTCTTTTAGTCAGGCGAGTAGCAAAGAAAAATCTTCACTGACAGTCACGCCTACCGTTTTTAGTTTCACTTTGCAAGATAAGATCCCTTGCTTTGAAGGAAGAAAACTGTACGATGATGGGGCGACATTTGTTTGCAGCAAAGGCCCCTAGCCTATGTGAGCGCTCTATACCAAATGTCCCGCTTATGGAAGGCAAGGGGTATTCGGTGAGCAAACTTGTCATATTTCGTTCAGCGTTACCCCACGTTTCTGAAGCAAAATCAGCAATACCGTAAAAGATAACGTTGTTTCGACGAGACCGGTCCTCCATATCATCAAGACGCTCCCGCAGAGCAATGTTTTCATTCCGTAAGCTATCAGCTGCTTGACTTGCGATACCGTGTTCTTGCTGCTTAGTTTCAAGAAGGGTTGTTTTAGTCTCAATGACATGCAGCCTTTTGTTAGTGTCAGTCACCTGTTCTTGCGTAACTTTCTGGTTTTTCTTTATTTCATTTGCACTGGTAAGCAACTTTGACTCTCCCTTTTCAAACTGGAGCAAGCGAGCATTCAAGCTTTGTAAAATATCATACATTTCGCTAAACTGCTTAGCCTGAACATCGCTAATGAGACCAGGACTGGCCTCAACGTCGCCATAAGACAGCGAAGACTGCGCAGTGTTTCTGACACACTTAAAAATGCAATTATTGGTGCGTTTATAACACAACTAGTGCTTATAACACAATAGTGCTTATAACACAACTTCTACCCGCGACTGAGGACTAGCGCAGGCAGAGTGGTGTGGCCAAATGCAAACACCTCCACCCCGTACCATTGCGAAGTCCGCTTGTTCTAGCGGGCGGTCATCTTGCGTATTGGCCAAACTCTCAGTATAAATGACTCTGTACGAGACACTGACCTCTAAAACGAGGAAGAGAGGCATAGAGCAATAAACCGAGATTCTGGTCTCCACACGGAAGTAGAACCCCCCCCCCCCCTAAGCCACCGCCATTGTACGCCAATGTGACTACTCGTCACGTGACTTAACCAAATGCCTAACGTCACTGGCAGGATGGCAGCGCCCAAGCAGTGTCTGGCCATCTGGCTGGCCCCTGGGCGCATGTCGGATGAAGTTTTGTTGTTTATGAGAAAGCTGATTTGAGATACGAGAGCCGTGATGTGAAGCCGGTCGAAAGCGACTTCAAAGTTCAGTGTGGTCTCTCAAGAATGTATAACGTGTGAATACGGAGGAACGGTGCGCGTTTTGCAGGCTATTCGCGGGGATATTGCCACGAAAGAGACAGAATCGGCCCTCCGTTGCTTCGACCTCGAATTGATTCGGATATAGTCAGGATACATCTTATCGCGACGTTTCTGTGCTCTTGTCGACCATCGAAATCTGTGACGTCTGCAGTTAAGTGTGTGCGGTGTATTCGGATACAGAGTTTAGCGACAGAAATTGCGCGGGTTGTGCTTGGCAGAGTGCATTTGGGGTTCGCTTCGTTCAAATGACCGAAGGCTCACCTTGGTTGTGTGGCGTACCGAAAAGTTTCCTCGAAGCTGGTAGTTCCCGTGCCGGGTTAGACAACACTGTGCTGCAAATGTCATGGTTTCAGTATGAGCACGATGCGACCGCCTTTGCCGAAAATAGTCGCGGCCGTAGAGGATGCCATCGCACGCCTAGATCACAGCGTCCGGGAGGGTGTACGACTGAAAGCGATAGGCCTCCTTTCAAAAACCCCGCGGAGACAACGTCATGATATATCACGTGATAAAACAGAAGCACTACGCAGGCTTCGTGAGGACACACGAGATTGTGCTCCTGCCAGCAGACAAGGGAAAATCGACAGCCGTCCTCGATATGGCGGTGTACGAGCACTAGGTGCACGATCCTCTTCGCAGTCCAGCGCATGAAAAACTTAAGAACGATCCAACGGCACAAGTCCAGCGGAACATGAAAAAAATGCTTGCAAAAATTTTGAAGCAGTAGCCAGAGTCAAAAAGCCTTTAAATGCGAATCATCTGTAGGAATGGCTCTGTACCCAAATTTATGGGCTATCCAAGATCCACAAGCCTAATGTTCTCCTACGGCCTATCGTAGATTTTACGACCTCTCCACTCCAGGCGCTGTCGAATTACCTCCACCGGACTCTAGCTACCTTTGTTGAAAACAAGTCGATGCATGTACTGAACACCAGCTACTTCGTAGAGCGTCCCTCAAAAGTAAGACTCAGCGAAGATGACACTATGCTGTCATTTGACGTTGTGTCACTTTTCACCTGCGTCCCAGTTCCCTTGGCAGTCGCCGCAGCCAGAGAGGCTTTCCAGAAAGACACTTTGGCATCAAGGACCTGTCTCACTGTGGATGAACTGTGCCGCGTGCTAGAGTTCTGCCTCGGCAGTACATAGTTTAGTTTCAAGGGTGAATTCTTTAAGCATGTCAGTGGGCACTGCTATGGAGGCTTCCATCTCTGTTTCAACAGCAAACCTAAACATGGAAATGGTCGGACAGAAGGCTCTGCGGTCGTTCTCCAACAGACCCGAAGAGTTTGTGCGAGTATTGGATGGTTGTCTACTGTTCTACTAACTTTGGTACGAAAATGTTGCGATTTAGCATTCAAAAACTCTTAAATTTACTTCTAGAAAAAGAAATTTGCATTGACACTATCTCCTTCAAGGCTTTGCGTTCTTTTTATTTGTAGCAGTGATTTACCTCCACCAGTCAATTGATTTTTTCTTAATTTGTTTATGCTATACCGAATGCACTCTTTTGTGTTCTTCGGATTCCTGTCTGCAACGACTGTGCATGCAATCTATTTAGGTAATTAATAACTGTTTTGTAATCTCGTGCACATTTTTGCTGCAATGCCAATGTACGGGCCGACAGCTGGTCATGCCTCCTTTGAGGCTTTTACCTGTTGCTCCCCCATGCTTCATGGAAATAAACTATTATTATTATTATTTGTAGTAGTAGTAGTATTATGTGTGGGTGACTGTTTCTGCATCCTCAAAAGTCGGAAATTCATAACTTCTTAGCGCACTTCTACTCCATTAAGCCGGCCCTATAGTTCACCGCGGAATGCGAGAAAGATGACACTTTACCTTTAGTCGATCGGCTGGTGAAACGGGAAGGAGAGGTATTGAGGTTCAGTGTATACAGCAAACCAACCCACACAGGGCGCTACCTTCATTTCTAATCAAACCACCCGGTGAGCCACAAGGCGTCAGAAGTGTCGACACTGTTCTCCTGGGCAATGACAAGCTGCTCGTCTGAAACTGATAGAAGAAAGGAGAGGCGGGTCATCCTTGCCGATCTCCAAAAGAATAGCCACACAAAACGTTTGTCGAGTGTGTGGGCCGTCGCTAAGTTCGCACCCGCCAAGATCAGAGGTCGTGAGGAGCAACATAGCCCCGTCCCATCACGGGCATCAGCGTCCCTTACGTGAGAGGAACCAGCGAAGCACTGGCCCGAGTATTGCGAAAAGAAAGCGGTCAAGTGGCCGACAAGCCAGTGCCAAGACTCAGAGACCGATTACCAAGATAAAGAGCACAGGGCGGGTACACAAGATCCCATCCAATGAGTGCCCAGCCACCTACATCGGCGAGACAAAGAACTTTCACGAAAGAATGCGCCAGCCCAAGAACGACGTGTGTAACTTTGACAGTGAACGTAGCATAGTTGCTGAACACTGCGAAGCGCATGACCATCCGATTAACTTAGCTCATGAGCACGTGATTGACACGAAGCCAAATTTCCAAAAACAGGCTTCTCTAGGAATATTGGCACACCCAACAGACGCCAGGAAACATCAGAGATCCCAAGGTGCCTTACCGTATGTGTACGTGCAAGGTCTACGTCACGTTGCTAGAACGCTGGCCAAAACACCGCCTACTTAAAAAGATGAAATAATGTTTCGTCATTTACATAGACGAAGACGTTGAAGCTCGTGACTGCCCCATATGACCTATAGCCACCCCTGAAGAAGGAGTCAAGTAGTCTTCGAAATGTCAGGACTTCTTTTACGGTTTTGTCTTTGGAGAATTCTCGTATACTTTAGTCTGCATAAATGGCTGTATTTTTGGCTCAGTAGCCCCATTAAGTGAAAACTTGCGCCACCTAGGCATAACTGAAAAAAATATATCAAAAACACTATTAGCGGTGTCTTGCGTGCAAGCGGCAAAGTAAACTGGCACCGTCTTGCGTTTCATGTTTGGGTGTTGAGGGTCACGTGGTGTGTCGTCGTCGCGTATCTGGTTGCCAATGCCGCCGGCTCAGTCTCGCCCGCGGTTCACCAATCGAATTCACCATGAGCTCCCTTGCCCGCTTCTGTTTTTATTTTTGAAAAAGAAAATTAAAACATTTTGTTGACAATAATGCCTTGAAGTGCAGCTTACAATAATGCTCTTGTGGCGTGATGTATTGTTTGTTTCGTGAGCTTCTACCTTTAATAGAAAACTGTAATTGAGACGTACCCTAAATAGAAGCCCATAGGGAGCATTGTGAGAAATATGCAGTGAATAAAATATAACTTTTAATTAATCGTACCCCTAAAAATAACGCCTTTTTTCATATGAAGTGAGCCATAGGAACTTTCAAATGTAGGAAGGGCCACAACACGGTTTTTCTTGCCGGTTTCAATAAGCGGACGAATTACAATCTTCAATCCCATTTCTTGATGTGCACTACTTGAGTGCTATAGTTTATCGGACCAGCTTAGAGAGGATGACGTCTATAGTGGTGATCCGCGAATTAGTATTTTCAGCTGCATTATTTTGTTTCTTGCAAAAATTTGATTTCTCCAACTGCATGTAAAAGCAAGCTGTTTGGAGGGGTAGATTGATATTAATTTGTTTCGGATACGAAAACGGTACTCATTTTTTGCAACACCGAAATTGAAGTACTTTTACGCAAATTGCACAGAATTGGTGTGTCAGAAATGTTGGTCATAATAAAGATAAGATTACAAGGCGTCACTCGTTTTATATACACGTACCATCGGGTTCAAATGAGATGCGAACAGTTCCGGAACTTTGAGCCCACTACCGACGCAGCTGCCATGCTTGGGTTCTGCTTAGTGAAGTTAAAGCACATCGGGGTAGAACGCACAACCTCGCAGCGCCCTACTCCGATCTGTTTGAACCTCGCCAAGAACAACCCAAGCTTGGAAGTCGCACCGGTAGTGGGCTCCAAGTTCCGTCACTGTTCGCATTTCATTTAAACCCGATGGTACACATCGCGAGACTGTTGGCGCGAACGCGACATGGCGCATTTTCGTATTTTACTTCTAAACAGTATTAGCGAGCACGACATTTTGTCGCTTACATTATAGAACTAAATGAGCTCTTTTCGTAGCAATAATAACTTGGATGACATCCCTTAGTTTCAAAAAGAAAAACTGGAAAAACAGGCGATCGCTTGTTCGCGCTAACAGCGTCGCGCTCTGTACGTTCTATCACGAAATGAACACTACGACGTTTGTTTATATGTTTGGAGGGTCATTGCTGCGCGGAGTTTGAAATACTTGAACATGTTGACGTTAGAAGGTTCCACTTACATCGTGCTTTGTTTCTGTTCGAAGGTAACAACGTTGAAAGGGAATGAGATAGGGGTCATTACTAAGCAATGGTCGGGACTTGTCCAGGAATATTTTACGGATGCCGACAACTTCGGAGTCAGCTTCCCGCTGGACTTGGATGTTCACTGCAAGGCGGCCCTTTTGGCCTGCACCATGCTGATTGTAAGTGTCTCGTGGCCTCGGACATTCCTATTCGTCGTCAAATTATTGACACGTATAAGTAGCGATCTGTATTTTAGGGGTTTCTTTCCCTACGTATTCGGTGTTTTTCGGTGTCAATTTTCGGTACCAGACAAAAACAAATAGCCGTGTTATTGGGCTGTTGTGTAAGAAAACAGGAAAGGGGGACATGGTATCTCCAACCTTCAGGGTACATGCGGAAGGCCCGAATACTGGGATAGCGTCCATGTAACGACAAAACAAGGAAACCAGACGAGGCGTGTGGTTCCCGAAGAAAGTCGTAGCCTTGCGGACCATTGAGGAGGGGATCAAACAGTCACGCCTCTAGCGGTGCGCTTCACCTGTGTGGAGAACAAACCAAATTTTCTTGTTTGTTTTTGATTGGAGAAATCTAAAATGACGATTCGAAGGCCGCTCCTCGTGCGACCAAAGCACTGATCAGAAGGAAGTGCTCGTTCTCAGACCGCGCTAGGCGAGGTTCATTTTCTTTGTTATGCTGTGTCAGTAAACACCGGGCTGTGCGGACATCAAACTCAATAAAACGCCCCTCATAGTTCGATCTCCTGCCCAATAGACCTTTTCAGAAATTCAGTGCCATATAGTGACTCAAACATCAGTCGAATGTTTTTGCATGTTAATGCGGTTAAGATCTTGTATCAATTCGTCAACAGCAGCCGTATGAGAGTTAGGGTGTTCTTCGCTGTACATTTTTTTCTTCTCTATTCGTTTACGTTTTAACGTTGTCAAGAGACTATGAATGTGTGCGAGGTGCTTACTGGACTAACAAGGGTATTACACGGGCACCCTTAACCGCGCCTAACTCAGCTTCAACTGCTGTTACGTGGCACCACAGTTACCGCACTACACTCTCGGACAGCAATTTTAGAAGAAGTGAAGAGAGCGAGTGCACAGCTTTGATGGGTGCTCAAGATGCTCAAGCTCACATTCACCCATAGCTTTGACTGCATAGCCGCAGAATGTTGTCCGCAAGTACTGTGCGTAACTGGGGCTTATCGTAACTGCAGTTAAGTGTGCCCATGTAAAAAGGGCATAAATCTGATAATATTCACCACGTTTTTATTGGTATGAACTGTCTATAATCCGTTCACCATTAAGCTTGCACTAGAAGCTTCGCCTTCAGCGCGAGCTTTCTGCCCTCACTAACACAAGCGTGAACGAGCAGGCACGCGCAACCGAAGCATTGCGGCAGCCAGCGAGGCTCGCGTGCCGAAGCCGAGCATTTCAAGGGTCTGTATTACACCCTCAAATGCGTAGCGCACAGAAGCTTTACAAATCTCGTCACGCTGACATCGAAGGACACAGCGGACTAATGTTTGGAATGTTCGGGCTCCGCATCGGTGCCTGTTTTCATATTCTTCCTTCCTCAGCCGTCAAAAGACAGCCATTACCATGTACAGATGATACATATTAGGTAATCATCGTTGTCCAGGTGGCCAGACTGAAATTTCGGGAAGGGTCTATTCGGGGGAGATGTCTTCCGTGCACGGTGAAAGACGTATAGGCCCACGCGCTGTACGCAAACAAGCCCATACGAGGTGCGGGTAAACGCGCAGCTCCCACGCGATGCGTGGGCACTGCGTGTACGCAGGAGCCGCGTGAAGCGGAGCTTCTGCGCACGCGCCCTGTCAATAGCAGCGCCACCGCAGCGCCATTACATCGTGGCCGCGTGTTGGTGTATAGGTGTGGACACGGCGCGCGTTGCAACTGCCAGATAATGTCTCCTTTTCGCCTTGGTTGATGCAAGCGGCGCCACCAAATCACCTTTCGATGTGCTGTGGTGGCCTGTCGCGGGCCCGGTTTCCCATGCAAGGGAGATACGCGTGATGATAAAGGGATACCGAGAGGGTATTTATGCTCGCCAAGGTTTTAGAGCGCAGCTCTTAGGCGACCGTTTCCGGCTTGAGCGGCGTCGGCGTCGCCGTCGGCGTAACCGCAAGGTCACGTGACCCCCTCCCCCCGAGGTCACGTGACCTACCCTCCCCCCCCTCCGAGGTGACGCTGACCCCCCGGAGAAGATTGAAGAATGAGGGGAGGAGAAGGAGAAGGAGGAGGATGAGAAGTATACCCTCCCCTCAGTACTTTTCCCTCCTCCTCCTCAAGAGCTGCGCTCTTTTTTATTTGTACATAACATATAAGAGCTGAACTGCCCGGAGCAGAATTTGCGGCTCCAAGTTCGTTTTCTTCCCGCCCGTAAACCGCCGATTGAGAACTGGCCGGTTGGGCTCGCGCTCACTCTCTTCTCCGTGGTCACGTGCCGTTCTTTATGATTTAGTCACACACACACACCAAATATAATCAAGATCGTGGGTCATCGAAGGCACACACTCGATATTAGGAATAGAAAAAATATGATGCCCATTTTTTGTGGCCTTTAAAAAACTGCAAACATGTTGAATGAAAAAAAAACTTTCAGCCTTTCCACTTTGATAAAGAAAGAAGACCAGCGGGGCTGTACAATGAAAAGTAATCACCGGCCGGAAGTCCGCAAGCCAGAGTGGGAAGGCTGCCGCCATCAATAAGCAACGGCGGCAGCCAGATACGTGGCTTGTCGCTGTCGCTTATAGATGGCGGTAGGTGTCCAGAGTTCGGTGTCTTCATTTATTTGCTGGGGACGCGATCCTGGGAAACTAGCTCTTAGCAACTCCCCAGTAAAAAAGTAGCACAAATAACCGGAAGCACTCTGCGAATTCTCGCGTAATTCTCAACACGGCGTCGTATCGCGGGGGCCGCGGGCTTGAAGGCTGAACGAAGTGGACTATGCTTCGTTTCAGCTTGGGTCCAGACGCAGCCGATGCTACAAGCGCGAGCGCCGCGCTTTCAGCGTCCCTGCCAAGCACGCGCGCTCGTGCAAGTGCAAGCACTGTTCAAGGCCATATGATCGCGCTCGTAGCATTGGCTGCGTCTGGACCCAAGCTGAAACGAAGTATAAACAATTGGCGGCGAACGACGGACGTGAGACCTCTACCTCAGAACTGTTCGCGGTACCGGTGAATCTGTCGAGCTTCGAAAGAGAAATCGTCTGCCGATCAAAACGATTAGGATTTGTTCTGTATGACACGTCCGACCGCCAAACTGATTCGCACGAAGACGTCGCCGAGTCGTCGCCCCTTCTCCTGGCTGAGGACATCGCTCGTCTTAAAAACAGGGATTGGTAGAGCTAGAAAAACGCGCAAGAGTCAAGCACGAAGTGCTTGACTTCTGCGAGTTTTTTCGGCGACGTGCGCGTTTTTCGTCTGCTTCGCACGGCCAGAAAAGTGAAGGAAAACATAAAACGTGGTCTAGTGTAGCCACGTGACTTCCGGCGACTCTCTCCTCCGCTAT